>JADLZN010004904.1:5000-170715 GCA_018155175.1 Sinocyclocheilus anophthalmus
GACATATTTAAATATTTACAGAGGGATTCTTCCCCGCTGAACTTTTCCAAATGAATCTCTTATCAAACAATGACCTTAGATGCCTGGTATCAGTGTAGATGCTTTAGAGATGCTTGAGCGCTCACTCGGATCATGAACACCTCAGGTTTCCATAAGACCAGAGGAGGATCATCCTGTGATTGTGGCCGCATTTACATCTGAGAAACTCATCCATCAATAAAGACAACATGAAATCAAAACTCACCTTCTGACTGTTTACTATTTACTTTCTTAAACCATGTTTTTGGCTTTATGGTGAATTATTCATCAGTGCATGTTATTCCAATGAAACCTATGTTCGACTTAATCATCTTTTATCACCCCCCCCCCCCCCCCAATCCTCCAATCAAAGTCATATCAAGACAGTTTTTACTTAATTGATTCCCTGTGAAAGTTTTATATGAATTTTTTTGGTTATTTTTCCAGAATCATGAACGCTGTTGTTCAAGTCCTTCTTTTGTTTTATATTGCTTGCTCAAACAGTAGAGAAAGGCATCATGGGTCATGAGTTTGATTTTGATCAAATATATGGTAAAGTATATAAAATATGTTTAATATTTCTTGAATATATGCAGTGTATTTAACTTTGGATACATAAATGTAAATGATTGCAGTAACAAAAAAAAAATGTTGTAGGATTTACTTTGGAACAGTTTTCACTCAGAGATACTAGTAGATTTCACAAATAATTACAAAGAAATGGCAATTGAATTAAACGTGAAATTTTGATGTAGAAAGACTGAAATAGTATTTTTTTTTTGTAAAACATACTCTTACAATATTATAAATTTTATTTACTTTAAAAACTTGGAAAACTATGTTTGTTATGTGACTTTTAGTGACACTATTTTTCCCCCATGTAATGATTAAAAACAACTTTCAAGTAGAAAACTAAAATAGTCTTTTTACTATTATTCTGTAATAGAAAAAAAAAACCTAAACAAAAAATCTGTAAAAACTGAAGAGTATTAAACAGCCTTGAATAATATTTATTTACTTGAAAACTGATTTTTTTTTACAGTACAACATGATGCTATTTTTTCATGTAAATTATTAAATAAAAATTTTAAGCAGAAAAACTGAAATGGTATTTTTACATATTCCAATCACATTTGTTTTATTTACTTAGAAACTTGGAGAAATAATTTTTACAGTGATGTTTTTTTCATACAAATTATTAAATAATAAGTAATTTAATTTTTTACTTATGTCATTATTTAAAAAATATATATGTTTTACAACTTTAAAAAAATGGAAAAATGTCTATTTTCAAACACATTATAGAGCAATGACTTTTTACAATAAAAATATTTATTAATGATATTGCAACATTTAAAAAAAGTGTTTTTAAACCGCGCACACACATACACATATATTTATTTGATGAAAATGAGTGTCATCATCTGACCCGTATCCTATCAGAACTAAACAAACTGAAGTGACACTGTATGTTTCACTGTCTGTAGTTGTGTGTAGCTGTGGATTCTGCTGGAGATTATGTGGCGAAACCTGTGAGGCCGGCTGAGTGTTCGTTTGACAGCAAGCTTTTTATACTGAAGCAGAAGAAAAGTGCTGAGAACATTAGAATATCTTTTCACCAGCGCCACTTTCTGTCTTGTTCAGAGGTTCTGTGTCAAAGGTCAAATTCATTTCATACCTTTCATTGTCATCATGAACAACGTGCTTTCTTCTGCAGGATTGAGAAATATAGATTAAAACACTGATCACAACACTACGAATGCTGCTAAAAACAAAGGAATCAATTAATAATGATAATATCATCGTCATCATCATCATCAATTTATTTAATAATTAAATAAATAAATATTCAATTATTTACTTATTAAAATTATTAAATTAAAATAAATATTTTGTATTAAATTTCTAATAACTAACAAGGAATACACATTTCAAACAGTTTACTTGATGTTTGAAATGATTAATAAGTCACTTTTAAATGTAACTTCTAAATTGTATTTAAAAGCATGCAAATTGCATATGGATAAGTGTTATTTTAGTATGATTTGATTGGAATTAGATTTAGTTTTTATAGTTTCTTTCATTTTTGTCAAAGTTTTTAGAATTTTTGGTGTCATTTTTAATTTATAGTTTACATGACTATTTAGAGTTGCTTTTTAATAATTTTAGTAACTTTTAAGTAAACTAACTGAAAACTAGACATTTTGACAGCTAGCTGAAATAACTAAGATTGGTTTTGTTTCTTTCATTTTGTTTTAATTATTTAGCCCTTTGAGTAACTAATAAAAAGTTGAAATGAATAAAAGTTAGATTTTTTATATATATATTTTTTTAAAACCAAAAGTACTGGAAAAGGGTTTTATTTATGGTTTTAGTTTTTGTTACTATAATAACCTTTTATTGACATCAAGTTTATATTGACCACCAAGCACGTTGTCTTAATTTTCATGGATTTTAAATAACATGGTACATCAATATAAAGATCCAGTACCACTGGTTGCCCCAGTATTTTGTTAGTGTGTTTTTTACAGTGTTCGTGGAAAATGTGTGGTTGTGTGTGTGTGTGTTTTTTCTGCATGTTGTGCAAGCCCAATCATTGTTTTGACATGTTGCTGTGCAACACGCAAATCTGTCGATCATTGGCTCTCAGTGCTGTTTATGTGTAATAATTTTCTCTCTTTTCTCGGAGCAGAGGGTCTCTCAGGATGAGCGTTCGAGCACGGGCCCCTTCCCAGGGTTCCCTGGAGGAGCCGGACGATGAGGTGGTGCCCTACAGCGACGACGAGACGGACGAAGAGTTACAGTCAGAAGATGATCTGGATCGGAGTGAAGACCAGCTGCCAGAACCGGAAATCGGACCCGCACCTGCCGCCAGTGAGTTTGAGCACGGATCTGGTGTGAAAGTGTCCTGTCACTGCTTGTTCTGTGTGTTCTGATTGTGATTCTCCTCTCAGAGCCCGGTTGGAGCATCCGAGCGAATGACAGGGAATATTGCAATCAACCCCAGTTTAAGAAGAAGGTCTTTCTGTGCATCAAGAAAAGCAAATATTCTGTAAGTGAATCCGATGTTATTTTTAGTGAAACCTGAATTGCCTGTTTGTGCACTGCCGGTTTGGAATATTTAAGATTGTTTTCATGTTTCTGAAAGACGCCTCTTCTGCTGCATTTATTTGATAATACAGTAAAGACAATTTAAAGCAATTTAAAATAACATTGATAAAATAACATCAACACTGATAATAATCAGAAATGTTTCTTGAGCAGCAAATCAGCATCTTAGAATGATTTCTGAAGATCATGTGACACTGAAGACTGGAGTAATGATCGGAAATACAAATTGATCACCAGAAATAAATTACATTTTAACATATATTCACATAGAAAACACTTATTTGAAATTGTAATAATATTTCTCAATTTGTACTGTATTTTTGATCAAATAAATGCAGCCTTGGTGAACAGGAGAGACTTATTTCAAAAACATAAAAAATCCTAAAATCATAACTATTCCAAACTTTGACTGGTGTTTGTTATATGATCAAAGGTTGTTTATATTTTATTTTATTTTTTATTTTGTTTTATGTTATGTTATGTTATGTTTTGTTTTGTGGTGATGTGCTGTAGTGCTTAAAGTGAGCTTTAAACCAAAAGTCTGTCATTGTGCCTTTAAAACACTCAACTATAGAGATCATCCTGGTAAATATTGCAAGTGTCCTCAGATAAACGCATCTGCTAATGATTTCCCACTGCTTACTAACACGAAACGGCTCGCATGCTGGATTTTTCTGCTGTTTACACCACAAACAGTGAGCGTTTGAAGCGGGCAGATGTTTTCATGTTAAACTAAGGAAACCAGGAAAGTGAAAATATACTTTTACTATACCATAATCATTATTTGGATATATTTTTCCTCTCACTCACAGTCATTGTACGACTTGGTCAAACCAGTGTTCAAAGGAACATTCATTTTTAGTTCTTTGAGGAGGAACTCTGAAATGTTAATGTCAAACTGCATAGTATCTGTTTTTCTCTGTCAAATGTTTAATTTCTAGTCAGAGAAATCACGAATCACCTTTGAATTCACCTGAAAAACAGCAACAACGTCATAGTTCATAGTTCTACTCATAGTGACTTAACAAACGTTGCAAGTCAATCTTAGTATTACACCTCAGTCGGAGACATTTATATTGTTGGAAACACCTTCAGGAAACGCCAGAAAATTAAGTAACACGTCATGCATTTTGTTTGCAGTTTGTCATTGTGCTCTTATCTGTTCTGTTGTGTTAAATAACTCTAAAACCTCGGGGCTTGGCCTCTAATATGGTCTAAACTGAGTGTTTTATGGTCATTTTCTTACATAATTAACATGTTAAACACGCAACAGCTCCGTTCAGAGTGGTGGAGTTTAAGATCTTTGGCATGACAATTATGTTAAAGACTGGAAAAACAAGTCCTTCATGTGTCAAATGTGTCTGTGTCGAGGTTTGCTGTGTATCATGTGTTCGGCGTGACTGGATTTGTCTTGAGGTTGAAATGTTACCCTACGAGAGCAGATATAGATGTGTTGTGATTTACATTTATGGAAATCAGTTGGGTTTGGTAACTAAAATTTTGAACGAGAAAGAGCGAGTGAATGGAACTGAAATAGAGAAACCTAAAAATGGGATCTAAAATAGAAAAACAGGCGAATGAATTGCAGAGACGCATTGAAAGCCGACTCACGAGTCTGTTAACTAAGTGTTGAACTACACGCTCTAAGAAATGCTGGGGTGTTTCCAACCCAATGTTTGTCAACTATGGAATAACCCAATGTTGGGTTAAAAGTTAATAAAAAATGTAACCAATTTAACCCAACAGTTGTTTTAGTCCATATTTGACCCAACATTGGTTGAAACAACCCAGCATTTTTAGAGTGTATGATTTCTTGTTTCTGCAAACGGATAAAAACTTTTTAAACAACTTTTATCTCACAATCAGACCTTCTTTTTTTTTTATATATATATATAATATTTTTGGTTTTTCTCGCAATTCTGCCTTACTTTCTGGCAATTCTGCGAAAGAAAAAAAAGAATTAGAATCCAAGATAAAAGTGCAATTATGTGGTTTTATAAAAAAAAAAAAAAGTATTCCGTGTGGTGAAAAATAATTATTTTGAAACAGATTGGTGAGATGTAAACTCGAATTCCAATAGAACAGTATGTATTTATTGGATATCCTAAATGTTATATCAAGTAATTCATTCTATCTTTCTCTTATAAAGCCATCTTTCGTGTATGTATGTTTATAGATTTTTATTATTTCTATGAAATACTTTTAGGAAAATAAACAAGGTCGATTTCACATTCTCATTTTATGAATCATATGAACATATGATATAAACTTCAATCCATCTGTTTTTATGTCAAATATCAGAATTCTGAGGCAAAAAAGTCAAAATTGTGAGATGTAAAATCTCTAGAATTCTAAGACAAAATCTTAGAATTATGTGTGATAAACTCGTAATTGTAAAAAAAAATAATGTTTGAATTATAATTTTTTTTTTTCAATTCTGTGGTGGAAACAGCCTTCCATAGGAACCTTCCCCAGATCTGAAGACAAGCTTTTCTTTGGATTTTAGGGTTTCAGATATATCTATCTGCTATTCCAGCCTCATATTTCAGAAACTTCATGAAAAAGTCTGCATCGTTTCACAACTAACAAGCTTTAAACTTACCGAAAAGCCTGGGTTTTATTGATATATCATTTCACATTCAGCAGGTAATGTTTTATATAACGTGATTTTTACTACAGGTACCCTCATCTTGGGTTAAGTGTGTTAAGTGCAAGAGTTCACAATTCAATCCTTTTGGGACGAGAACCTGCAAAAATGAAGACTTAAAGCTTTATACCAGTTTGATAATATCTTGCATTTGTTTTCATTTTAAGGGCAATGCAATCAAGACCTACAAATATAACTTCTTCACCTTCCTGCCGCGGAACCTGTGTGAGCAGTTTAAGAGAGCGGCTAACCTCTACTTCCTGTGTCTGCTGATCCTGCAGGTATGGAGCAACAACACACTGCCCTAGTGTACCTCACACTGTCAGCATCGCACAGTGATGGCCCACAGGCGGATCAGGATGGGCCATCAGGGCATGCATTACCATTGAGATGAATTTTTTGATAGTGACCTAACTGTGCGTTAACATTTACCCAAAGGTTGCTTCATAGACAGCATGAAATCAAGGCAAATTTGTGTTGCAAATGTATTATTATTTATATTATAATTTATTTAATCACATAAATTAAAAAAATTGTTTTTAAGACTCCATCTGTTGCTCTTGAAATACAACACCTTATTGAAATAAAAGTGACAATATATACAATTATATGAACGGATGAATTATTAAAAGGGGCATATGACGTTGCTAAAAAGACACATTATTGTTGGTGTATTTGGTGTATGACATGTGGTTTCTGCTGTTTAAGGTTTAAAACAAACCTACAATAAACCGGACCGTAAACCTAAAACCATGTCTGCATTTGTGATCGAGGAAATGACAAACAACCAGCGCTACTCTACACTGCCCAAAACGCGTGTTTGAATCGTCAGTGCAAATCCTTTAAATATGAAAACTTACTTACAGTCTTTGAGTCAGAATAGCCGGCATTGTAGTCTAATCTACCAGGATCAGAAACGTCCTCCATAAAATGCGCTGCATCATCTGATATTTGGGTTGAAGTGTTCTGGAACAGTTTTGTAAATACAATTTAACCACTGATTTCTAGTTGTGTCCTTTTTTGGAAGACCAAACTAAGTAGTTTCGCTTTAACAACGAAACACAGCGTCACACACGGTGGCCTACAGTGAACAGAGGCCGGGGGATAAAGTGAGGAAAGACCGGAGGGCTAGAGTGAGCAGAGGCAGCGGATTCGAAGAAGGAACTTGCCGCACCACATGTGATACCCAGTGCTGGACTCCAGCGCGTCCACGGTGAAAGCTGATCCGGCGATCCACAGCTCGAAGTTGTTGTATTTCCTCAGCGACCAGCACGGATCAGCTCCAGGCATGACGACGCAGATATCTTCCTCTTTTGGAAGACCAAACAAGTAGTTTCACTTTCACAACCATGAGCACACAGCGTCTTCACGACATGGCGTCGGTAAAAAAAAAAAAAGCAACAATTCTACAGCGAGAATAAAAGTTACGCCTCTTTCTTTGTGTGAACATTTGGGCGGCGTTATGCAAATTTCCCCACACAGTGACGTAGACATGTGGGGCGTGTTAGAACGAGCCGTTTTAAGTAGGCGTGGTTAACTCTTAACTTTTTTAAAGAATATCTCTTTAGGTTTGAGACTTTAGTCTTGCAAGCATCTTTACAGTCTTCTTTTGCCCCAAGACTTGTACAAATTTTAATTGCATCATATGATCCCTTTAAATCTTTTTAAAGAAAAACAGGGTCTTTGGATTTCGTGTTGTCATTTTATGAATCATATGAACATAAGATATGAACTTCAATCCATCTGTTTTTTCATATGGCCGATTTTAAAAATAAAATGAAATCATCTAATAATTTTTCTAGTCTAATATATTAATTAAAGTACTTAATTATAATATTTCTACCATTATATATATATTATATATATATATACTGTATATATAATATGGTGTGTACGGGCTGACGAGACGTGGAACGTGCGATCCATGTGCAAACGTTTTGTGGAGGACGGAACGTGGTCAAAACAGGCATGGGGTCAAGAATAGAGGCAGACCGGTATATGTTGGGGGTCAAACACAAAATAGTCTAGGCTAGCGCCTGTAGGTCGCGATCGGCAGACAGAACAAAAAGGTCAATAACAAGGGGTGACCCCGGAACCAGGCTAGACATAACCGAGAATGCTAAGGCTAAGGCTACGCTAAGAAAATGACAAGGCTAAGGGTAAGGCTAATGACTAAGGCAAATGACAAGGGCTAAGGTAAATGACTAGGGCTAAGGCTAAGGCACATGACTAGGGCTAAGGCAAATGACTAAGGCTAAGGCAACAAACGAGGGCTCTGTAGAGTCGCTATCTCTAGGGGAGTGATAAATGCGGAAAAATACTCGGCAGAGGGAAGGGATCAGAGTTAGTGTTAAATAGTGAGGGAGTGATATTAAACAGCTGGGTGCAATCAGTGTAAAAAGCTGTGTGCAATCCGTGCTGAGTGCAATCAATGATGGGAAATGTAGTCCGGGGTGATGTACAACAGTGTGTAGTGGCAAGTAGATGGAAGTCCATGGACAGGATTCGTGACAGAGCCTCCCCCAAGGAGCGGCTTCCAGACGCTTAAAACCCTTTACGATTCCGGAGGGCGGTGGAGTGGAGGCTGAACAGGGGGAGGGATGGAGGGCCAGGTCCAAGGACAGGAAAGACCAGGGACTGAGGCAGAGCCGGCGTAGCAGGGGACCACCACCGAGAGCAGACGGACCGAAGATCCCCCCCAGCGTATCAGAAGACCACCGTATCCGACAGTAGACCACCCGGTGGGGAGAGAACCCCCACGGCGGAGCAAGGACCACCAGAACAGACAGTAGAACCAGCATGGCGGGGCATAGTACCACCATAACCAGACAGTAGCCCACCACGCGGAGCATAAACCCCCAAGCCAGACAGCAACCACCCACGGCGGAGCTGAGGACTCACCAAGACAACAATAGATCCCCACTGCGGAGCAGAAGACCACCGCAGCCAGACAGTGGACCACCTTGGCGGGGCAGAGGACCACCACGGCGGGGCAGAGGAACACCACAGCAGAGCATAACTGGACCGAAATCCCCACGGCGGAGCATAATACCACCGTATCCAGACAGTAGAACCACCCCGCGGGTCAGAGAACCCCACGGCGGAGCAGAGGACCCCAACGGCGGAGCAGAAAACCACCGACCAGACAGTAGACCACCACTTTGGCGGGGCAGAGGACCACCAAACCAGACAGTAGACCCACCACCGGTGGAGCTAGGACCACCATAGCCAGACAATAGACCCCCACGGCGGGGCGGAGGGCCACCATGGCGGAGCAGAGGGAACAGGAAACCCTCTTGGTGAACCACACTGATCAGGAGACCATGGTGGAGACTGTAATGACGAGAGAGCAGAGACAGACAACACAGACAGAACATTGGGGTTGATAGACAAGACTGAGCATTCAGGGCAGCCTCCCTGGCAGACACAAAGCACACAAAGAATTCACAAACTGCCTCCATAGCCAGGATAGGACGAGCAGGGAGCTCGCAAACGGCCTCTATAGCTGTGACAGAACGAGCAGGGAGCTCGCAAACGGCCTCTATAGCTGTGACAGGACGAGCAGGGAGCTCGCAAACGGCCTCTATAGCTGTGACAGGACGAGCAGGGAGCTCGCAAACGGCCTCTATAGCTGTGACAGGACGAGCAGGGAGCTCGCAAACAGTCTCCTTAGCTGTGACAGGACTACCGCCCCAGCAGGGGGCTCGCAAAAAATTCGTCCTCTATAACTGTGACAGGACGAGCAGGGAGTTTGCAAACAGTCTCCGTAGCTGTGACAGGGTAGACAAAGAGTTCATAGGCGGCCTCATTGGCCGGAACAGAACAGGCAGAGAGTTTATAGGCGGCCTCCTTGGCTGGAACAGAGCAGGCAGAGAGTTCATAGGTGGCCTCTTTGGCCGGAACAGGACAGGCAGAGAGTTCATAGCCGGCCTCCTTGGCCGGAACAGGACAGGCAGGAAGTTCATAGACGGCCTCCTTGGCCGGAACAGGACAGGCAGGAAGTTCATAGACGGCCTCCTTGGCCGGAACAGGACAGGCAGAGAGTTCATAGACGGCCTCTTTGGCCGGAACAGGACGAGCAGAGAGTTTATTGATGGCCTCCTTGGCCGGAACAGGACTGGCAGGAAGTGCGTTGCTGGGCGCCACCACCACGCAAGTAACTGAGACAGTGTCGCCATCTCGGTAGGTTCTGCAGCCTGCGCCGCCACCTCTGAAGAGACTTCAGTGGACACCATGGCCTCTGGGAGCACGGCAGTTGACACCGCTACCTCGGGAGGTTCTGCAGCATAAGCCGCCACCTCTGGAGATGTTGTAGCTGGTGCCGCTGCCTCTAGCAAATCGGCAGTGGAGTACGCGGCCCAGATACACCATAAAGCAACCCCCCATATGGGGAGTGCTGCAGACAGGGGAATGAGTTCATGAACAGAAGGGTTAGAGTTAGTGGGTTTGGGGATACCAGCTGCGCTTGCAGAAACCAGCGGTGCATCCCTCACACTGGATAACAGACTGGGATACCGAAGGACTGACCCCGACGATCTGGGTGCAACAGACAGGACGTGACATGACTCTGGATGATCAGCTGTGATGCGACGTGAATCTGGATGACTAGCTGAGACGTGACGTGACTCTGGATGGATAGCTGAGACGTGTTGAGACTCTAGAAGATCAGCTGTGACGTTACGTGACTCTGGACGAACAGCTGAGATTTGACGAGACTCTGGAAGATCAGCTGTGATGTGACGTGAATATCTGGATGAACGCTTCGTCTCAGAATGAGGCTCTGGCAGATCAGTTGTGACTTGACTTGACTCATGAAGATTAGTTGTGACTTGACTTGACTCATGAATATCAGTTGTGACCTGACTAGATTCATGAATATCAGCTGCGACTTGACATGACTCCTGAAGATTAGCAGTGACCTGACCTGACTCATTATGATCAACTGTGACTAAATTCACTCAGTACATATCAGTGGTGACTATACTTGACTGAGGAAGATCAACTGTGACCTGACTTGACTCATGACGATCAGCTGTGACTTGACTTGACTCATGAAGATCAGTTGTGACCTGACTGGACTCAGGAAGAACAACTGTGACTAGACTTGACTCATGACGATCAACTGTGGCTTGACTAGACTCATGACAATCAACTGTGACTTGACTAGACTCACAACTATCAGCTGTGAATTGACTAGACTCATGATCATAAACTGTGACTTGATTTGCCCCATGACGATCAACTGTGACTTGACTAGACTCGTGATAATGAATTGCAACCTGACTTGACTCATGACAATCAACTGTGACTTGACTAGACTCATGATCAGAAACTGTGACTTGATTGCCCCCTGATGATCAACTGGGGCGGGGGGGGGGGGTGGGGTGACTTGACTAACCATCCTATCACTGTGACTGCAACAAGACTCGTTATCATAAACTGTGACTTTCTGTTGACCTCTGATGATCAACTGTGGCTTGACCTAGACTCCATAACTATCAGCTGTGACTTGACGACCCGCCATGATGATCAACTGTGACTTGACCTGACTCGTGAAAATCAGCTGTGACTTGACGGAGCGCTGTTGTGTCCGCCCTTTTGTGATCAGGCTCCGCTGTCCCCGCCATCTTGTGAGCATGCTCTGATACAGCCATCACTTCAGTCACAGACATGGTGTCGCTTCCTTCCTCTGCGACACCCACCGTGAACGCTGAACCAGCAGTCAGCAAGGCATAATCTATAAAGTCCCTTAAGCTATGGTTGAATTTCCTTGGCATCCCAGATTTTGTGTGTTCATCAAGTCCAAAACGGAACAAGTCCTTAAACAAAACTTCATCATAAAGTGGTACTTGATATGACAACTAACAGAACTGGTGAACATACTCCTCAATCGAACGAACTCCCTGTCGAAGATGTAGTAGCTCGGTGCCTGGGTCCATACCGTGCCAGAACCTCTGAGAAGCTGCTGGATCCTTGTGTGGCCAGGTATTCTGTTACGGGGCTGACGAGACGTGAGAAGTGCGGATCCACTTGCAAGCTATTTATTAGTAGAAGACAGAGACGTGGTCACACCGCATGGTTCAGATAGATGCAGACAGGTTATAGGTGGGCAAAACCAATAATAGTCCCATACGGGCTAGCGCAGGTCTACGACGGCCGACGATCAAAAGGGCAAGACAAAGGGGTGAATCCAGGAACCAGCGAAGATCAGAACCGAGAAGGCTATGCTAAGGCTAGGCTAAGGAAAAGACTAGGGCTAATGACTAGGGCTAAGGACTAGGGCTAATGACTAGGGCTAAGGCAAATGACTAGGGCTAAGGCTAAGGCAAATGGCTAAGGCTAAGGCTAATGGCTAAGGCTAAGGCTAAGGCTAAGGCTAAGGCTAAGGCTAAGGCTAAGGCTAAGGCAACAAACGAGGGCTCTGTAGAGTCGCTATCGCTAGGGGAGTGATAAATGCGGAACAATACTCGGCAGAGGGAAGGGATCAGAGTGAGTGTTAAATAGTGAGGGAGTGATATGAAACATCTGGGTGGCATCAGTGTAAACAGGTGGTGCAATTTCGTGCGAGTGCAATGAATGATGGGATTTGTAGTCCGGGGTGATGTGCAACAGTTTGTAGTGCGAGAGTCAATGAATAGGAAAGTTAGTGGACCGGATTCGTGACAGTGTTGGGTGTGTGTATAATATATATCCATAAAATATTTATTAAATATGTTATTGATATAATATTGAAGGATAAAATAGGGTTGATTTTTATTTCCATGTTGTTTTTATTGAATCGATACGACATAGGAGATAAACTTCGTCCATCTTTTTATGTCAGATCATTAAAAAAAATTAAAGTATTATTTATTATATTATTACATGTAATTTCATTACATATTTAAAAATAATATAGTTTGATTTACATGTATAAATATTATATGATCAATATATATATATTAAATATTAAAATATATTACATGTATTATTAATATCATATAAATGTATTGCTATATTATTAAAAATGAATGGGTTTGATTTTCGATTTCATGTTGTTTTATGAATCATCTGAAGGACTGATATGAATCCGTGTGTGTTTGAATGTGTCAGATCATTCCTCAAATCTCCACGCTGCCGTGGTACACCACCCTGGTGCCGTTAGTGCTGGTGTTGGGCACTCTGCCATTAAAAGACCTGGTGGCTACCGGTGAGACGCTGCACAGTTTTCTATGAATGCAGCCTATTATGGACATGATGTGCTAATAGTTTTCTGTCATCTGCTCTGGCTCTCTTGTTTGTAAGGCACGACCAGGATGCCAAAGAAATCAACAACAGAAGGTGTGACGTGCTGCTCAATGGCAGGTGAAGATGAACTTTAGTCTGCTTTAATACTCAAGCACATGAGAATAATGCTCATGTTTGTCAGTGAAAAAATATTACATAAACATTTTGAAATTAATGTCCAGAGGTGAATTCTCATTTGTCAGGTTTGTAGAGACCAGATGGATGAACCTACAAGTTGGTGATGTGGTCAGACTAAAGAAAAATGATTTTATTCCGGTAAGTTCTTATTGAATCTGTTGTGCCTCCTTGTTGAGAGTTTTCCCCTGTTTCATTTATTTATTTTATTTTATTTAATTTTTTTTTTTTTTTTTTATTTTATTTTATTTTTTATTTAATTGTATTTTATTTTATTTTATTTTAGTTTATTTTATTTAGTACATTTATTTGATTATGTGTATATTCGTTTTTTGTTTTTTAATTTAATTTAATTATTATTATTTTATCGTGCGCCATGTGGTGTTTTAAATTATAAAAATCAAAATACAATTATGCATTAAAATAAATAAAATTATCTATTAATTAAAAAAATTCTAGAGAGTCTTGCAGGTTTTATATGCAGTTTTTAAATGAGATATTTACTTCGATCAATTAAATTATGCAATTAAAATATTGAATTGGCATAGTTCAATATTTTAATGTTTAGAATATTATAATATAAGTGAAATATCCAGTTTTAAGAAACTTGAAGTATATCACATTAATCTCTATTTTAAGAAGGGCCTGACTGAATTCTGTTTGTTTCTGTGCTTTTCCCTATTTTTAGGGATCCTGGTTTTTAAACATTTGATTACATTACCTTGAATATTCAGTTGGTGTCATGTCATGTTTATGCTCCATTATGCGTTTTATTGTTTAATGTATGTGTTTCTTCATCTCTCCAGTCACGTCATTCATCAGTTTGAGATCATTTTTAAGTTTGTTTCTCATTTTCACCTGTGTTTTGACCTCATGTAGGCCGATATTCTGTTGTTGTCCAGTTCAAATCCCAACAGTCTGTGTTACGTAGAGACGGCGGAGCTCGACGGGTAAGAGACACATTAAACACACAACAAACCATACAGTGATCAGTGTATTGGGTCTCTGTAAGTGAGTGAGTAAGTGACGTGACATGTGGCCAAGTATGGTGACCCATACTTGGAATTAGTGCTCTGCATTTAACCCATCCAAAGTGCACACACACACAGCAGTGAACACACACACACACACACCGTGAACACACACCCGGAGCAGTGGGCAGCCATTTATGCTGCGGCGCCCGGGGAGCAGTTGGGGGTTCGGTGCCTTGCTTAAGGGCACCTCAGTTGTGGTATTGAAGGTGGAAGAGAGCGCTGTACATTCACTCCCCCCACCTACAATCCCAGCCGGTTTGAGACTCGAACCCGCAACCTTTGGGTTACGAGTCCAACTCTCTAACCATTAGGCCACGACTTGAATCACACTGTTGCATACTTCCACACTCATAGACGAGTATTTCAACACACAATGCCTGTTTTCCTGATGATTCTTTACAGTAGTCATAATCTACTTGTTCTGGCCATAACCATAAATCCTTTTCTGTTTGCATGAATCAGTTTTTGTGTAATTTGATGACTTATTTTTTTTGTAATGTCAACATTACGAATGGTCATTGAAGTGCTCGGACATTGATTCATAATGGAAATTTGTTCTTTGTCGTGTACAGTTCAGTCCAAACACACTCGCTTTATTTTGTTCTTTACATACAAAAGAATCATAATTCAGGTCCCGACTTTGTTTGTCTGAATACTTTTGAATTTTTTCATTAATATAAAAAATTTAACTGATATAATTAATGATGTAAGATTTTAATATTTTATTTTATTTTTTTAATGTAAACCTATGGTGACGCATTGCTGCCACACACATATTTTTTTTCCCACTCAGTTATGTCGTAATAACAAGATATGTCATTTTTTCTCATTAAAACGACATCTTTTCTCGTTAAAACGACATCTTTTCTCGTTAAAACAACATATTTTCTAGTAAAACGACATCTTTTCTCGTTATAACGACATCTTTTCTCGTTAAAACGATAAATGAGTGCAGTTATTGGATAGCATATATATTGTAGACAGATTGGAGATTAATCCTAATAAACATGCCGCTACAATTAAAACCATTACATTAAAATACATTTAAAACAGTGCATTTCAATAATTTCAGCAGCGTGCAGATCCTCGTTTATGTCAGACTGGCGAAAGCTTAGCTCGCTCACATATACCATATATCTATAATAACGGGAAAACATGTCGTTTTTATGACAAAATATGTCGTTATTACGAGAAAAAATATGTCGTTTTAACAAGAAAAGATGTCGTTTTAATGAGATAATTATATAGTTTTACGACATAACATCTCGTTTTTACGAGAAAAGATGTGGTTTTAACGAGAAAACATCTCGTTATTACGAGAAAAGATGTCATTAAAACGAGAAAAGATCTCGTTATTACGACATAATTGAGTGGAAAAAATAATATGTGTGTGGCAGCAATGCGTCACCATATAAACCTCATTTTAAAAATGAGAAACCAAATTTTTTTTACATTAATCTATATTTTAAGTTTTTATGGATCCTAATTATGAAACATTTGATTGTCATTACACATACTTGAATGTTAATTTGCTGTCATGTCATGTTTATGCTTTTTTATGCTTTTTCTCCATTTTTAAACATTTTGTTTACATTTTCGGTTCATTTGTTTAGTCCAAACACAGCATAAAAACACAACGCATTTTGTCTTTTACATACAATAATAATTCAGTTCCTGTGTTTGTCTGTCTGTGTAATTTAATTGTTTCATAAATATGAAAATATTGAATTTATATAATATCTAATAATAAGTTTTAAAAAATTTATTTTATAAAATTTTGATTTTAATTTAATCTTTTAATGCGAAAAGTATTTAATATAGTGAAATATCTACAGCAAGACTTTATGAATTTCACCGGTTATGGATGCTCTATTCGTTCAACAACCTTGAATATGCATTGCTGTCAGGCCACGTTCATGCCAGCTTTCCTCCATTTTATATTTTAAAGTATTTTTACATGTCATTTGTTAAAATAAACTGCTTAATTTTGTTTTTCCATACAAGAGAATCATTAATTCAGTTCTGAGTTTTTTGTCTGTATTTTTCATTGTTCTCTAAAATATTAAAATGTAAATATTAATATGAATGATAGATATGAATTTTTCTTATTTCCACAATCTTTTCAATTTAATGAAGTATTACTGCCTAAAAGCACTACATATTAGTGAAACTATCCACTGCAAGCAACTGAAATAGTGAAATAAAATATAATAAAAAATTAAATATAATTACTGATATAAAGTGAATAATAAAAAAATTATATAAATAAATAAATATATATTGAAATAAAATCTATATGTTTGTTTGTTTCATGAAAAAGAATGGAGTGTGTAGTGCATGTTTGTCGTCAAATGATTTTTATTATTGATGTTTTCCTTGTTCGCTTTTGTTTCATTTGTCCAGAGAGACGAATCTAAAGTTTAAGATGGGTCTCAAGATAACAGACGAGCGTCTTCAGGAGGAGGATCACCGTTGGCTCCCCTCGGCGCGGATCCGATTTACTGGTGGCAGTTAATGCCAGAGGTACGAGGGGTGGGAGCGACCAAAACACCAAGCGACAGATCATTTGTGTGCAAGTAGTTGCATGATTGTAATTGTGTAGCCGCAATGCAACCCCGAAGAGCCGTAGACCAGGGTGCAGCGCCCGGCACGCAGAATATACAGCATCAGGTCATTTTGCTGTCCTCGGCTGAAAAACATAAAATGGGCTGGTGGTGAATGGGAGCTCTGAGTGGGATTTTGAAACGTTGAGATTTAGAAACTAAGCAAGCGGGGGCGGATGGCGCGCCGGATTCGCCTGAACGTATTTGTTGCTTCCATGTGACTATCAAGAGAATTTACGGCCGATTTTAAAGTGTAATCTCTTGCTTTGTGTCTTTCTCAGCGTTGATTTTGTGCGAGGAGCCCAACAACCGTCTGGATAAGTTTGTGGGAACGATGATCTGGGACTCTGAGAGTTACCCGCTCGACCTGGACAACATGCTGCTCAGAGGATGCAAGATTCGCAACACGGACGAGTGCCATGGCCTGGTCATATTCGCAGGTCAGTGCAGTATGCTGCCCGAAACACGCATTTTTGCTCGCACCGGTCACTGGGTTCGGGGGTGACGTGTGTGTGTATAGTGGTTGTAGTAAAAGCAGCGTGATTGTGTGTTTCTTCAGTGAAAGAAGGGCGGACACTACAAAGCAAGGATGACGGACGGAGGGGAATCAAAGAGACCAACGGTGTTCAAACGCACCAGAATAGACAAACTCATGAACTACATGGTCTACACGGTCAGTTAAACACGTCTTCATATTCATCGAAACATTAGCATTTCAGGCTCTGCGGTCGTATACCGGGGGGGTGGTGGAGTTTTTTGACTCTTTTTGTTCACCCACTTTTATATGGGCCTGAATCTGTACGATGGCGGGATTGCAATATTCCTGATGAGTGGTATGTAACAAATCCCCAAAGATAGACACGAAAGACATCTGAAACCCGATTCATTCCGTCACATAGTGCACATTGCAACCCCTACGGAGAGCGTTGACCTAGAGGGGTGCTAGTGAATAGGTTTTATTTAATTATTTATTTATAGTTACATTTAATTAGAGAGGGACTATATATATATATATATTTATATTACCCTAATTATCATTTTTATTTATAGAGGTTTATTTATTTATTTTATAGAGAGTGCATTTATAGAGATGTTTATTCATAAAAAGTGTATTCTTAGTTTTATTAAAGGGGTCATATGATGATTTCAATTGTTACTTTCTCTTTGGAGTGTTACAAGCTGTTTGTGAATAAGATCCCTAAAGTTGCAAAGACTAAAAACTCAAACCCAAAGAGATTTTCTTTATAAAAGTTAATAGTCAAACAAGCATACCTTAAAAGCGAGCCCGTTTAAAACAGGACCACAGAATGAGGTCTACCTCACGAGTGGTGGGAAGATTTGCATAACGCCGCCAAATGTTCAAGCAAAGAAAGAAGGCGTAACTTTGATTCTCGCTGTAGTATTGTTGTTGCCGCTGCCATGTCGTGAAGGCACTGTGTTTCGTTTGTGAAAGTGAAACTACTTTGTTTGGTGTTCCAAAAGAGGACACGACTAGAAATTGGTGGTTAAGTTGTATTTACAACACTTGTTCCAGAACACTTCAACCCAAATATTCAGATGTGTGCAGCACATTTTATGGAGGACCGTTTCCTGCTCCTGGTAGAGTCGAATACAATGTGGCTGTGCACAAAGGCTGTTCTATAAAGTGGGGCAATTCCAACTATGCAAGAACAGTCTGGCGCTTCTGACTCACACCCTGTAAGTAAGTTTTTCATATTTACGAACGGAGCGTTGCCACCGGTGACGATGCGCAAACCGACGGTTTCACGCGGGGGCAGTGTAGAGCTAGGCTTGTTGTTGGTAATGTGTACGATCACAAAATGCAGTACATGGTTGTATGGTTACGCGGTTGCAATACGCAAATGAACTCTCGCACAGACTATAACCAATCATGTGTAACAAACAAGACAGTATAAGTCATTATATGAATGCAGCATGAACTTAGGGTCCCCACTGGATGCAACGAATGCTTCGGTTATAATGGGTTTTCATGTTTTTGTCTGGTCGCTCCGGCCAGACAGGGCATCACAGTATGGTAAGGGCGTAACACACGCTTGAGGTATTCAGCCAATCAAAACACACTGGATAGCTGACCAATCACAGCAAACCTCGCTTTTCAGAACGATGAGCTTGTAAAAATCGACGCATTTCAGAAAAGCGGGCATAGAGGAGAAACAATAATGTACAGTATGTGGAAAATAATGTGTTTTTTTTTAAACCGCATAAACACATTTCATTATCATTACACCAAATACACAAAATAATGTTCTTTTTAGCAACACATCATATGACCCCTTTAATAATTTTTTTTTTATATAGACTGCATCTAAAAGTTTGTTTTTGATTTAATTTATGTAATAGGCAGTTTATAGTTTATTTATTCATCGTATTTACAGAAAGGCATTTCTAGTTTATATAGGTGTTTACTTTGGATCATTGAGTGCATTTATATAATTTTATTATCTGAATTATAGGAGTGCATTCAGTTTATTTATTTATATATAGAACTTATTATAGAGCGTTATTTATTTATATTTTTATATCGGTACGATATATTTTTATTTATGGTAGAGGAGTGCATTAATAGTTATTTAATTATTTTAACACTACTATAACACCTAGTCTTATATGCAAACTATACTAGTTATTCGAGAGAGTGCTGTTTAGAGTGTATTAGTAGTCGTATTTTAGAGAGTGATTCATAGGTTGTGTATTACAGTATATTATTATATACATTTATTATAGATCATTGATAGATGTTATTTATTTATTAAATATTTGTATTATAGAATGGAATGATAGAGGTTTAGTATTTACAGGAGATTCAATTAATAGTTTATCAATATTATAATCTCGAAAATTTTATTTATAGTCAAGTGCATAATAGGTTGTTTATTCTATCTTATTCAAAATTCTTGATTTTAGAGGTGTGTTATTTATTAGAAAGTTTAAGTATTCGTTGAATTTGTTGTATACTTTTTATGTCTTTATAGATGAGTGTATTTATTTTTATATTTTAATTGGATAGGTATTAGAGCACATATTATAGAGTTTTTTATAGAGACCATTTGTTGAGTTTATCTATTCAACTTAATGCTGGAGAGTGCATTTATAGTTTTTATTTTATTTTATTTTATTTCAGAGTAATATTTTAAGGTTGCCAACATTTGCATTAAATCCATTCTCATTTTGCACCCTAAATTGTTTTCATGGCTCTCTGGTTCTCCCTGCAGATCTTTGTGTTGTTGGTTTTGTTGTGCGCTGGTCTGGCCATCGGACACACGTACTGGTACGAGAGCATCGGCTCTAAGGCCTGGTATCTGTACGACGGCCTCAACTACTCTTCATCTTACCGAGGCTTCCTCAGTTTCTGGGGCTACATCATCATCCTCAACACCATGGTGCCCATTTCTCTCTATGTGAGGTACGACAGCAGCCTCTCCACCAGGCTCTGAGCACACAGCTCTCGTTATTCATCAGATAACTCACTGGTTTTTGTTCTCTCAGCGTGGAGGTGATCCGCCTGGGTCAGAGTAAGTTCATTAACTGGGATCTGCAGATGTACTATGCTGACAAAGACACGCCGGCCAAAGCCAGAACCACCACGCTGAACGAGCAGCTGGGCCAGATCGAGTACATCTTCTCTGATAAAACCGGCACGCTCACGCAGAACATCATGGCCTTCAAGAAGTGCACCATTACAGGACGCACTTACGGTGAGACAAACCACCAACTTTGTTTTTAGAGGAACAATATAAATCCAAAAATGCTTCTTGAGGAATTCAACCCCATAAATCCTACTGTATCGTATTTGATAGACCAGTTTCTAAGGACTTTAAATGATCAAGATGATCAAAACTTATTGCACACAACAGTGTTATAATAGTTATAACTAAAACCATAAAAAAATGGTAACACTTTACAATAAGGTTCCATTAGTTAATGTTAGTTCAAAATCTATATAGACATATTTATAAAAAAAACTCATAAAATTTACAAAAACAATAAATAAAATTACAAAAAATTTAACTAAAATTAAAATGAAAATATAAAAATTTTAATTAATTTAGAGCTTTATAAACCGAATAAACTGCATTCTGTCGTCTGACAGTCATTCTTTTTTAGGCAAGTAAAAGTCCTGTTTAGTAGAATCGTACAACTGGTCCACCTTCAGCTTGTGGATCGCGTATCTTTTTACAGTGAAATCTGTCATGTAAGAATAACTTTGATATTGTTAGTAATATTTCAAGATGAACACTTACTGGACTGAAGCAGCTTAAGGATGTCTGTGTGTGTGTGTGTGTGTGTTAGATATATATATATATATAAATATATATCTGTATGGTGGGTTTTGATCATCAAACTAAGCATTTAAATATCATATTACATATTATGGGGACATAGTGTGTATTTATATTTTTCATCATTTTATGTAAGTATCTGTTATACTGTCATAAAGATCTCATTGACGTATATTACAAGCTATCTTATTGTCCATATAAGTATCATAATCGCACCCAAATTGCATATTTTTTTCTTTTCGTTTTGCTCCCATTTTTGGGCCCTCTGAAATAACAATGAGCTGTTGTTTCCTCCATTTCTGCCATGATACTATATGAGCCATATAAAAGCCTGATTTCACTATCATTTTATATGTCAGGCTTTACAGGGTTAATACATGCAGTCGAGTCGAGTGAAATTTAACCACTTGTTGTTATTGAGGTTTTATCTGTCAAACCAGTAGATGCATTTAAATCAAGTATGAAAAGAGCTTGAGTGATAAATGTATTTGGATGAGTGTCATGGCGTGTCATGTGTCTAATCTGATATAATCCGTGGTTCATATGGTTTATATGAGCCCAGCTCACAGCCCTCACATTTGTGTGTGTGTGTGTGTTTGTGACTGTGGGAGAGATTTGAGGCTTAAGTTTCACACAGGTCAGGTTTCTGTGGTTGGGTACAGTGAATGAGTTTAAAACTGGATGACACCTTCGACCTTGCCATAAAATAACTCAATATCATCTGTTTTGCGCTTCAATAGCACTCCTTTATCTTGATTACATCACATTCTTAGAGCCAATGACTGTTGCTCATGCTTATAAACCCCTAACAGTGAGTATTAAAGGGGTGGTTCAGTGGTTTTTTCTAGGCTTGATTGTGTTTATGGGGTGCAGTCTAACATGTGTTAATGCTTTTTTTTAAAAAAAACGCATTATTTTTCACATAATTTACCTTTATTCCACACCGCTCTGTCCCTTCTCTAAGAAACACCCTGATAATTTCCTTCTTTTATGAAGCCACTCCCTCAGAAATAGGCGATGGGCTCTGATTGGTTAGCTAGCCCAGTGTGTTGTGATTGGCTAAACCGCCTCTAGTGTGCGTCTAAGCGTCCCGCCCCTCACCTCAGCGGCATGTGCTCCGGTTGTATTGTAAACAACGGCGTCGTTAATATCGCTTATCAGTTTGAGCTCGATTGAGACGCAGAGGATATTATTGAAGAGGATCGTGCAGAACCTGTGCAAGCACGGCTTTTAATGCTAGGCCTATGTTTTTTGTTTGATGTTGTCTCATACTTTTAGATACACTGTTGTAAATGCTACTGCTTCTGTTAGCTTTTAATATACGGTTTTATCCTGATTAAAGCTTTAATACAGTACAGCAACTGCACGCGCGTCCATGTTTAACGCTTCTCATAGCTATGGGAAAATAAGTGTATAAATGTAACAGTTAATTTTTGGAGCTGAATGAGAGAGAAAGATACAGAGCAGGGGAACGCGAGGAACAGTATTGAGAACCGCTGCTTTAGAACATTGATTTTGAATCTTGTGAATCCATTAGAATCGTTAGAAGACAGAATTGCGCTTCATATATGAATATTTTTTTACGTGCAGCTCTAGTTTTCTCTTCCTCTTCTCTAAAGCAGCACAGCATGGCCCCGCCCCCTTTGCTGCCTCTTCCCGAGGGCGGGGTTTATCTGGGTTTGTGATGTGACGAACCCGGGAAGTAACTCGTTGTAGTCTCTACCAGCCGTTTTTGTAGGCATTAAACGGCCAGAATTTTAAAAGACAATATCTCCGTTTGCATTGAACTTTCAGCTTCGTAACTTTGCAATGAACCACCCCTTTAAATGAGTGACTCATATTTGAGACGGCATGTTAAGTTAAAGGTGTCTTGAGACGTCTCATTCCATGCTGTCTGCACTCAGAAGTGTGCTTTAGCGCTTTATTATCCAGCACTATTTGAAGTGCTAATTCTTTAATGTGTTGCTTTATCAATCCAGTGAACTAAATTAGTGTGAAAATTGACAATGCTTTATGTTGATCTGTAGGCAATCCTACCAGTGCAGACGGTATGGCACTGGATCGTGAAAAGGTACGTACGCATAATTACTTCTATACTTAAAACCTTAAAACTACTTGTTTATTTTATTATTTATTTATTTATATTTTATTTATTATTTATTATGTAATGATATGTATATTTGATATATTTGACCAATGTTTGATTGGTCGTTTATATTAATTTCACTTTCTCTCTAATTTTTGCTCAGCCTGTGGATTTCAGTTGGAATAAGTACGCTGACAAGAAGTTCCAGTTCGAAGACCATTTCCTCGTTTCCTGTATCCGTTCGAAGAAGGACCCGCAAATACTGGAGTTCTTCAAACTCCTGTCCTTGTGTCACACCGTCATGGTTGAGCAGAAAGGGGGTGAGGAGACCAAAACGATCATTATCTGCTGAGATGATGCAATAATAATACGAGCATGTTTCATTCAGTGCTGCTTTCATCTCAGAATTATTTAGCATTCTTAATCCTATTTTGTGTAAAAGTAAAAAAATGCTGCTGTTCATTTGTGTCCTGCATATTTTCTGTGTTCAGATGAGTTGGTGTACCAGGCCGCGTCTCCTGATGAGGGTGCTCTGGTCACCGCCGCATGCAACTTTGGGTTCGTGTTCCTGTCCCGAACACAGGACACAATCACCATCATGGAGATGGACCATGAAGAGACCTACGAGATGCTCGCTCTGCTCGACTTCAACAGCGACCGCAAGCGCATGTCCATCATCCGTGAGTCTTTCTCTTTCTCTTCTTCACTTCCTGTCTGTCAGTCTCTGTCACCTGTGTCTCACTCTTGTGTGTGTTTGTGTGTAGTGAGATTTCCAGACGGTAAAATCCGGCTGTACTGTAAGGGCGCAGACACTGTGATCTACGAGCGACTCGATGCCAATAGCAAGGATAAAGAAACCACGCAAGAAGCTCTGGACGTGAGTACCAACACTTTTAATAAATCATTAGCATATGTTAATGAGGTTCAACATGCCATTGCAAGTTATAGGGACAGTTCGCCCAAAAATGACAATTTTCTTAGGTGTTATTTTTTCCCCGTGGAATGCAAAGAGAGAATTTTTATATTGAATTTTACATTTTTAAACGTGTCAAGTTTCAAAAAGAAGAAAAAGCACCATAAGAATATCAAAAGAGTACTCCATATGACTGTATTAAAAGCACTGTTATTATATTTAACTCTAATCAAAACCATAAAACCAGGAAAATAAAACTTTAAATAAAATAAACTTTAACTGAAATAAAATCAAATATAAAATAACTTAAACTTGTTTACCAAGGCAACATTTCTCATTTTCATTTAGTTTATCTTGATGCACAAATAAAACTAAAACTAAAGCTAAAAAAAAAATGTATAAAAACTATATAGACCATAAAAAAACTAATAAAAGTAAAAAAAAAATCACACAGCAAAATTACAGAAAAATGCAAAATAAACTGAAAAACAGGAACAGTTTTACAGAGGGAATTTTGGATGTCTTTTTTTATTACTCCATAAATCAGAAAGTGCTGTCAATAGCCAAAAAAAATTATATTTTCACCATGTTTTTGGAATAAAATCAGGAAAATTATATATTAACAAACCCCTCAGTAAAAACCTTTAGAATATATATAGAAATAAAACTGTAAATGTTGGTGTCTGTACGTGCTGCTGAAGTTGAGAAAAAACTCATTTTGAGAAAACTGCCTTTAAAAATATGTATTGTAATAGAAATCTACAGATGCAAATAGATAAAGTGCAATCAAATAAACAATTAAAGGTTTTCTTTCCACTATTCTGAAACAGCACATTATGAAAAGCCAAATAGCCCAAAAAGTCAAAATTGACTGGTGCATGAAAAAAGTTTTTTCCTGTAGTGTTTGGCCTTAAAGCAGAATAGCATGCACTGTGTGCTAAACGGATGGATTTTTCTTTCAGATCTTTGCGAACGAGACGCTGCGAACTCTGTGTCTCTGCTATAAGGACATCAGTCAGGCGGAGTACGACGCCTGGGCTCGGAAACACCAGGTCGCCAGCGTTTCAATGGGAAACCGTGAGGAGGTTCTGGACACTGTGTACGAAGAGATCGAGAAAAACCTTTTGGTACGGAAATAAGAAAGGAAAATCATTATTAATTTCAGGGAAGTGACTAGTGATTGATTGGTATATTAGTCAGGCTCATTATCCTGACAGTGCTATTGGCTAATAACAGACACTTTTTAGCAGACCCTTTTATTCAAAAATGATGTTGCTAAAAAGAACATTATTTTGTGTATTTGGTGTAATGAAATGTGTTTATGCGGTTTAAGGTTAAAAAAACACATTATTTTCCACATACTGTGCATTATTGTTTCTCCTCTATGCCGTGATCGGAGAAATGAGAAACAAGCTCTACTCTACACTGCTCAAAACTCACGTTTGAATCGTCAGTGGCAAATCCTTTAAATATAAAAAACGTACTTACAGTCTGTGAGTCAGAGCAGCTGGCATTGTAGTCTACTCTACCAGGATCAGGAAACAGTCCTCCATAAAATGTGCTGCACACATCTGAATATTTGGGTTGAACTGTTCTGGAACAGTGTTGTAAATACAACTTAACCACTGATTTCACAGTGCCTTCACGACATGGCGGCGGCAACAATACTACAGCGAGAATAAAAGTTACGCCTTCTTTCTTTGCGTGAACATTTGGGCTGCGTTATGCAAATCTTCCCACATAGCAACGTAGATATGTGGGGGTGTGTTAGAATGAGCCGTTTTAGGTAGGAGTGGTTGACTCTAACTTTTATAAAGAATATCGCTTTGGATTGAGACTTTGTCTTTGCAACTTTACAGATCTTCTTTATGCACAAGAGCCTGTAACAATCCAAAGAGAAAGGAAAAAATTGAAATTGCCCCATTTTTTTCCCCAATAGACCCCTTTAATTTCAGCAACTTTGTGAATGTCTAATTGTACAAAAATATTGGTATTATATTAAAAGTTTTGCCTGGTATCGGCGAGATATATCTTATGTATTGTAGTGTCTTAATATTAGAAAATCTATACTCTTAATAAAAATGTAATATTACATTTAATGTTAATAATTTTTTTACCTGTATATTATAAATGAATTACATTTTATTATATTTTATGTTATATAATATATCTAGTTTTAAACTTATAGTTTTAAAATGATATATAAAATATAATAATGAAATAAATATATAATAGAATAGATAATAAAATATTAGGCATATATCATAGAATAAAATATATATATAAAAAATATCTCATATCAATTAAATAAATATTTCTATATTATATTTTGAGTAGTAGTGTACTGTTGTAGTAGATTTAGATAATACCATTTTTATGATATATAATAAATAAATGTGTCATTTATGTTCATTCATTCAGCTGATTGGAGCGACAGCCATTGAAGATAAACTTCAGGATGGCGTTCCAGAAACCATTGCAAAACTGGCCAAAGCTGACATCAAGATCTGGGTTCTGACCGGAGACAAGAAAGGTGAGCGATGCGTATGTGAAATATTGAGTTCTTTTAAGGGAGATCGGTTTGATTTCTAATGGAATTTGTGTGTGTCATGCTCAGAGACCGCTGAGAACATCGGCTACTCCTGCCAACTGCTGACCGACGATATGAAGATCCACTACGGAGAGGATGTGAAGTACGTGTCAGCTGACAGACATCTGTGAATGAGTCAGTGGCTTGAGATCTTGAGCGTCTGCTTTCTGACTCTCTTGTTGTTACTCTCTCAGTGTTCAGCTGAGGAACAGACAGACCCAAAGGCGCAACGACCCTCAAGGACGCAATAAGAAGCTGAAGGAGCTGTTTTTCACAGAGCCCGGCAAGAATGCCCTCGTCATCACTGGAGGCTGGCTGGTGCGTTCATCAAACACTGATCCACTCTCACATTATGCTTCAAGACCCCTAAACACAAATCAAAGCACTCGATTTGACATGAGGTTGATATAGTTCAATTGAATAAAAAGCTACATGTGGAACTGAACTGCTGTTGCTTAAGTGTCAAATAAACACATCAAATAAACACCGCAGTAAAGACTAGCTGAGCGTTAATACACATATCATCAAAAAGGTTGGGCCTTCTGTCGAGTAAGGTTTTTTTTTTTTTTAAGAAATGAATACAGTGTAAAACAGTGATTATCAACAGTGAGAACAGTAAATGACAACTTTGTAACAGTCTACATCTAAAATATTTCTATTTCAAATAAATGCTGTTCTTTTGAACCTTTTGTTCATCAAAGAATCCTGAAAAATTAAACGTATTAAGGTTTCCACAAAAATATGAAGCAGAAAAATGTTTCTTGAGCAGCAAATGATTTCTGAAGGATCATGTGACACTGAAGACTGGAGTAAGGATGCTGAAAATCCAGATTTGCCAACACAGAATTAAATTACATGTGACTATATATTAACATACGAAAACAGTTAGGTTTTAAGAGTATGAATGATACATTTTTCACATTATTACAGTTTTTTTGATTAAATAAATGCAGACTTGGTGAGCAGAAGAGACAAAAACATAAACATAACATTACCCACCTTAAACTTTTGAACACTACTGTAACTTTCAAATTTAAAGTTTAAAAATGTTAAGTAAGTTTTCATTTTTTCCTTATGGACATTGTTTTGCAGTGACCGTTGCAGAAATATTGAAATTAACAATTTGGATGGAAATAAAATGTTAAAATATGTTGGCATTATCTAATAATTTATTTTCTCACAAAATACTGTAATATTACCTTTAAAATGGAAATAAATAAATAAAGTTGATCAGGACAACAGCAATCGAATAAAAGACAAAAGTTTGTATCTCCTACTATTAGTCTAAAAGCACTTTCTGGTTTCTGTGCAGAATGAGATACTGTACGAGAAGAAGAAGAAGCGTCGTCGCTTGCGTCTGAAGAAGCTGAGGAAGCGGCACACAAACTCCTCCAACCCTCCAGACAGCAGCCAGCCCGTGGACGACTGGGAGAAGGAGAAGAGACAGGAGGACTTCGTGGACATGGCGTGTGAATGCAGCGCGGTGATCTGCTGCCGCGTCACGCCCAAACAGAAGGCCAACGTGGTCAGTCTGGTCAAACGCTGCAAGAAGGCCGTGACTCTGTCCATCGGCGACGGAGCCAACGACGTCAACATGATCAAGAGTGAGTGAGAGCACAAGAGTGAGTGAGAGCAATCTCATTCCTGATCCACACCCGCGCTATTTTAGTGTCATTCAGATTCTATTAGAGATTTGAATAATATTTCAAGTTTAGATTTTCTGTTATCATGTTCATTTTTGTTAAAGTTTTAGTCATCGAGTTTATTTTTTTAAACACATCTGTTTTTATTATTATTTATTTCATAGTACTTAGTACTTAAATTTAAACTAAACATAAATTAAAGATTTTGTTTTGGCAACTGGCTGAAATAAGTGTTTAGTTTAGTACAGTACAGTACAGTGGTTATGGTTTTAGTTTGTTTTTGTTAATGATAATAACCCTGATCCAGACAACAATCAGAGAATCAACTTTTTATTCATATTAATTCAGTTTAAATTTTTTTTCAAGAGTTCAAAAGTGCAGTTGTAGAGGCATTAGATTAACATTTTGTGTAGGTTTTTATTATTTTATGTTGTCTGTTATGATTTTAATTTGAGTAATTTAGATGTGTTTTTTCTTTTTTATGTAGTTTTTTAAATATGTCTTTTACATATGTAATATAACATGTTTTAATATGTATTTTTATTATTATTTATTTCATTTTATTTTAGTACCCCGTCAAATTAAACTAAACCAAAATTAGAGATGTTGTTTTGGCAGGTTATGAAATGATTTGTTTAAATAATACGGGGTAGTATATATATATATATTTTTATTTTTAGTCATTTTGTTGTGTGGTTTTGTTGTGGTTTTGGGTTTGATTTTTTTTGTTTTGGGGGTTGGGTTGGTCCTAGCTTCTTTTTTTAAATTTAAGTTTAGGTTATTTTAGTTCTTCAAATAAAGCTAAAATTTTTTTGAAATGTTGCCTCGCCAGTCACCAACTAGCTGAAACCTAGTTTAAGTTTTTATTTTATTTTATTTTTTATTCAAGTAAAATGGATATAGTTCTAGTTTTAGTTAACAATAATACCCTTGATCCAGGCAATGATCAGAGAATCAACTTTTATTCAAAGTATTAATTCATTTTAAGTGTTTTCTCGAGAGTTTAAAAGTGCCATTGTAGAGCCAACTTCTCCTTCCCATGCTCCTGTGCAGCTGCGGACATCGGTGTGGGCATCAGCGGTCAGGAGGGGATGCAGGCCGTGATGTCCAGCGATTACGCCTTCGCTCAGTTCCGTTACCTTGAGCGCCTCTTGCTGGTCCACGGACGCTGGTCCTACATCCGCATGTGCAAATTCCTGCGCTACTTCTTCTACAAGAACTTCGCCTTCACCCTGGTGCACTTCTGGTTCTCCTTCTTCAATGGATTTTCCTCACAGGTAAGAGAGAGATTTACACTGAGAGTTGATTTACAGACGTTTTGGACATTTTATGGTAGTACTGGAATTTCAAACTAAAATACTGATATTCAGTAGCTTTCTCGATACCATGGGGAAAAATTGCCTCAACATTAAGGGCATAGTTAAAATGTATTTACTTTTGACCATAATCAAAGGATTTTCCTATCAAATGAAACTCTCATCTGAGATTCAGGCCTTATAGCTTACTGATACTAATAATACTATATCACCATTACACATTGTTTTTAAATATATGTATTTTACTAGCATTGTTTGTAGCCATAGTAATAATTTTCTGTCTTTAATAACTAGAATACCATGTCTAAACAAACTTTTACGGTTGGCTTGCGAAGCCGCCAGAAAAGTTTTAAAAAGTTTAAAAAAGTTTAAGAAGTTTTAAATGTAATGTTTTTTTAGTCGGAAACAGTTTAAGAATTTAAACGCTTAAATTTTGAATTTTTTGAAGATACCATTCTGTCAGAGAGAGCGAGAGAGAGACATGGATAGATAGATTGCTAAGGACCTCAAGTGGTTCAGGGTGTTGCTATGTGGTTGCTAAGGTACTCTGGATAGTTGCTAGGCTGTTGCTAGGGTACTTGGATTGGTTGCCATTACGGTTGCTAGCCTACCCGGGGTGTTTGCTAAGGTGTTGCTATGCTGCAGTTGCTAGGGTACCCGGGGTGGTTGCTAAGTTGTTGCTATGGTACCTGGGGTGGTTGCTAGTGGTGTTGCTAAGGTACCCGGTATGGTTCTTTGGGTTGTTATGCGGTTGCTAAAGTGTTCTGGGTGGTTGCTAGGGTGTTGCTATGTGGTTGCTAGGGTACCCTGGGGTGGTTGCTAGGGTGTTGCTATGGGGTTGCTAAGGTATTCTAGTAGGTTGCTAGGGTGTTGCTATGTGGTTGCTATGGTACACTGTGTGGTTGCTAGGGTGTTACTAGCATGTTTTTAGCATGATTAGCATGTTACTAGCATGCTGTTATCATGATTAGCATGTTACTAGCATGGTTGTTATCCAATGATTATCAAGTTACTATATATTATTTAATATATTTATCTTACAGTGCTGTTACAAAATAATAATAAAAAAAATAACAACTTACACATTTTTAAGATATTTATTTTACTATTCAGTTGTTTTACAATAGTAATATATTTCTGTATTAGAAATAATAATAATAAATTGATATATGATAGCAACAACAACAGAAGCATTATAATTATTATTGTTGCTGTTATAAATAGTAATACAGTAATAATAATTATTATTATTAGTATCAGTATCGTATTAAGAATGTCAGTAGTATTATTAGTATAAGTATTATTTCTAAGACTGGAATATATTTCTATTCTAATAAAACCTTAATGTAAATAAAAATGAATATTTCGGAATAAGTATATTAAATATCTTTTTTTAATAACGTCTTCACTTTAACAAGAGTTTAACCCCCAAGCTTTCATTTTTGGTGGAAAACTGCAGGGAAGTCTTTTAAGCACATGAAGCTCCCAGCAGCACATGCAGACATGGAGTTCACAGCATTTAGTGTCAGTCTTGTTTTGAAAGAAGTGACTGCTGACGTGTTGTTGTGTGTGCTTTGTAGACGGCATATGAAGACTGGTTCATCGCTCTGTACAACGTTTGCTACAGCAGTCTGCCTGTTCTCCTCGTCGGCCTTCTGGATCAGGTATCAGTTCCGAACCAGCTTCAATCTGTTCTAAAGGCACCATGAAATCCAAACTGACACGTTTGCTCCTGTAGGATGTGAATGACAAAATAAGTTTGCGCTGCCCGAAGCTGTATCTCCCGGGGCAGCAAGGATCGCTGTTTAACTACAGGAACTTCTTCATCAGCTTGTTCCACGGCATCTTCACGTCCCTCATGACCTTCTTCATCCCGTACGGTGCGTTCCTGCAGACCATGGGACAGGACGGCGAGGCTCCGTCCGATTACCAGTCGTTCGCTGTGGTCGCAGCTTCATCGCTCATCATCACCGTCAACCTGCAGGTGCCCGATTGGTCGATTTTGATCATGTGACATTTCAGTGTCCAAATAAAGAGGCATTTTGTGTGTCTCTAACTTGCATGTTGACCAGATCTTCATGAACTGTGAACGAGTCCGTGCTCAGAAGAGGCTCTTCTCATTGATCTAATGTAATATTGTTTCTTTGTGTCCCAGATCTCGTTGAACACCTCCTACTGGACGTTCGTGAACTTTTTTGCGGTGCTCGGCAGTATAGCCATATACTTCGGCATCATGTTTGACATCCACAGCGCAGGAATCCACGTCATTTTCCCAACCACCTTCACTTTCACAGGTTTGTGATAAAGTCATGCTAGCTTTTATTGCACAGTGTCTGGTGGCGGTTTTCATAATGGAACCGAGGCTCCAAAAATGAACTCGAAACTAAAATTAAAGTAGTCCATGCTTTCCATGACACATGATGGTCTGAGATCGTGTAAAAATATACAAAAATATGCAAAATTTGATATGCATTTGAAATATTTTATGATATGTTTTTTTTTTTATAAAAATGAATTTAATAAGCTACAGAATTTAATAATGACAGGTCCTTTTGACATAAAATGATGGTCAAAAAGGTTGATTGATGATCATTCTGATTTTATATATTCATTTATTTATTCAATTTTGTTATATTCATGTAAATTGCAGTCAAAGTAATTTATCAAATATGCACTATTTAAAACTAATTAAAAAATATTTTTTTATATGCATTTAAAAAGAAATCTAACCTTCTTTTACTAAACTAAATCTTTTCCTACCTAAAAGGAAAACTATAAAAACATTTTTTGGTAATTTTAACTAAACTGAAATAGCATCGTAATATTAGAGGTGTAAAAACTAAATAAATTCCAAATGTTAACTTGGCAACTAGTTTAGTTGAAGACCGAAAAATGTCTTACTGGAAATAATACTAATTAATAATACAAAACTAAACCACTAACAACTAAAGCTTGAACAGTTTTTTTTTTAAATAAAGCAATTTGGTAATATTTCCAAATATAATATATATATATAATTATAATAAAATAATATCAAATAAGAAATGCTAATAGTAAATATTTAAAAACAAAAACTAAAGAAGACCAAGTCATAAAAACATTATTACAAATTTAAGTAAAATTAACAATAAGTTTTTTTTTAACATTATATTAGTACTATTAAAAAAATTACAAATGGCAAATGCACAAAATAACATTGCTAAAAATCAAACTAAAATTTAAAACCTGAAAATACAAAAATAAATGCTAAAAGTAATATTTAAAAACAAAAACTAATACAAATGACAAAATAGCAGAACGAAATTTAACTAAAATGAAAACTGAAAATCTAAAAATGAATGCTAATTTAAGATATCAATAGATAATATACTATAATAGTATATAAATAATACTAAAATATCCCATTTTGGCTGTAACCTTCCATGGCATACTGCTGCCCTTTACTGCACTGTTATTTGCACGGTTTAATCTCAAACAGAGACTGCGCTGTGGGTTGCTGTGTAACCCGGTTGTTGTTTTGACCCGTAGGCGCGGCGTCTAACGCTCTGAGACAGCCGTACCTGTGGCTGACCATCATCCTGACGGTGGGAATCTGTCTCCTTCCCGTCATCTGCATCCAGTTCCTCTGTCAGACCATCTGGCCCTCGGTCGGAGACAAGGTGAGATCCTTAAAAAACCTAATGATGAGGAATATTCTGGGTTAAATACAATACAGCACAACATATGCAGAGACATTACAGCCTCACGTTCTTCCTGCAGGTCCACAGGAACAGGAAGAAATATGAGCTTGAGGATGAAGAAGACGAGAGGAAGAAGAAGAAGCAGCCAGCATTCCAGCGCGGCGGACGCTCTCGTCGCTCCGCTTACGCCTTCTCGCACTCGCGTGGCTACGCCGACCTCATCGCATCGGGACGCAGCATACGCCAGCGGCCGCGTGTTCGGCCTGAGCTCAGAGAGAGCATACGAGAGGTTCCTCAGGACGAGAACATCTGAAACCAATGCACTGTCCTCAGACACTCACTACCTGCTTATGTGCCTTTACCCTGTCATATCTGAGCTGCCCAGCGGAACGGGCCAATAGGAAGAGGCGAAGTGTCATTTAAAGGGGAGGGACTAATGAAAGAGCCAATGGGAAATGGGGTCGAAGGGCTTTAAAGGGAAAGTATAAGTAAACACTCACCGGTGACCAGGACTGGTTTTAACGTTGTGCACTGCGTACAACAAATTGTTTGTCTCAGGTTTTTATTTTTATTTTGGAATCACACATTTGTCAATTTTTTTTGCACATGTACAATTCAGTGTCCTGCCCTTCGAAAAAGTGAAAGTGTGTTTCTAATCCCAGCACCCAATTAAATCATCTTGTGTTGTACACTGATAAAATGTTCTTACAGTATTTTTGTCTTATTTATCATTAAAAATATCAACACTTTCTTATAGCATTACATATTTAGTGTAATACAAGACTATATATACACAGAATATATTTAGAATTGCATTTATTTTACCTTCTTGACCACTATTTATTCTTGCTTTAGGCTTAAAAGTTCCTTAAATTTTGTTTTGAGATTGATGCTTAAAGCCAGAATAATTCATTATAAATAAATTTTGCTAAAAACCTGAAAAAAAATGTTTTCATGAAAAATTAAACTTAATTTTAAAACATTCTGAAAAATTGAAATTATTCAATTTTGCTTCTCAAGTAAATTCATCTGGCTTGATCCTTAAACAAAATAAATGTATTTTAAATAAATAAATAAAGCTTAAAACTGAAAAATTAAACAATTTTAAAACATAATTGATTGATAATACACAGTTTTGCTTCTCAGTTAAATTCATCTTGTTTGATCCTCAAACCAAATAAATTTGTTTAAGAAGCAACATCAATTTTACAGATGCTTTAAACATTTTGTTTAAACATTAAAAATGTTTATATGTATTTTCACTGAAAAACAAGGCAAAAATACTGATTAAGAGACTGATTGTTTGCAGTGTACTGAAGGGTGTTGATTATATTTTTTCCTCTTTACTACATTTGAAGACATTAATGTTGAAATGTGAACTCTGTAAGGAATTATCATCTTGATTTCCAAAAATTTTTTTTTTATCCCTTTTGCAAAATGTGCAAGTAAAGGGCCGAATCCCACAAAACTCACGATGAATTTTCCTCACAGTTGAATCTTTGCAGGGTGTCGGTGTCTCGTTCTCGAATAATGTTCCTTATGAACCATGAAAGAATGAATGCATTTAGAGAGAAACCTCGTGTTTACATAAATACTTCTGAGCTCATATATGTTCCTCAAGACCTCTATTGTCAGTGGAGACGGTTCTCGCTCCGTTTTTAACCAACATAGATCATTTTTAAATGCACTGGCTGTGGTGTCTTCTCTGATTGAATATTTCATTGTTGTTCTGTGAGTTCATGTTAAATGGGTCGTCTTGCCATCAGTTGCTGACGGAGATATCTATCTGCGCCAAAATGAAGCCTTAATGATGATTTGTTTTCTTCTATCATGGAATTGACTTTGCACTTTGGTACAGGGACTTGGGAGGTGAATGTATCTTTTTCATTTTAACCCTAGTTACGTGAGAACTGTTACAAGATTTTAAATAATCTACCATGTGATAATATCATTTATGAGAAAACACTATATTTATTAGGCTGGTTGTTCTAAATATGTACGTTGAATGAACGGAAAAGGCTGTATTCAGCCATAGCAGTCTGACAAATCTACTTTTACACAGCTCTGTGGATTGTTTGTATGTAATGTACTGTAATATACTTTGCACAAATGTCTATAAATAAAGAATAAAATGTAGAATGTTTGGCTTTGTGTCATTGTTTATGATTTAAAAAAATGTAAGCATATTTTTGCATTATTATGAAAGTATAGATCATAAGAATAACATTTTCTCTATGTAATTAAAATTTTTATTTTATGTGTATTTCTGTATTATATTTGTTTTTGAAAAAAAAAAAAATCTGTTGGTCACCAAGGCTGCATGCATTTATTGTGAAATATTACAAATTACAAATTTTTCTTTAAAAAAATAAGAATAACAGTTTCTTTATATAATTAACATTTTTCTTTTATGAATAGTGTTGTATTATATTATGTTTTTGAAATTTAATTAATTACTTAATTGTTTTCATTATTTAATAAAAAACAAACAAGCAAACAAAAAACCTAAAAACACTAATATTGGGAAATATTACAATTTAAAAAAAAATTTAAAAGTTGTCTATGTAAATATATTTAAGATATAGAACAATTTGCCATGCATTATATGACTGACATACTGCAACGGTTTGAGTTAAAAAAATCTTCGTTTGTGCTGCACTGAAGAAACAAAGTCACCTACATCTCGGGGGTTAAGCAGATACACATCACATCTTAATTTTTGGATGAACTATCCCTTTAAAATTTTGATTAATATTCATGAGGAAGATTCTTCACCTCGTTCTGATTGGAGCGTTTATTCTGCGCGTGCGCGGCTGGTAGACTCAAAAATGATATGGCAAGAAGTTTGGAATAATGGGGGAGGAGAAGAAGATCCGTGTATCATTCGATCATTCGTTTTTTGATTTAATATTGAAAGTAGAAAAATGAGAAAACGGCTCCTTTTTCGTATTTTCGTATTTTTCCAAAAGACGAAAAACGAGAGTTCATCTTAAATTTTCGTTTTTCGTTCAGGGCTAGAATAATGAATAAACAGCTTGAATATTCGAGTTCTACTCATGGGCGGGAATTAAACTTCCTTTTTTTGCTGATTGGTCAGCCGAAGATCAAACGTGCCATCATCAGTTCTTCTGCAGTGTCATGCAGCAGAATAATAGTCCTCTGCTGATGCAGTTATGGATTCTTAACGCATTTATTGCAAATACATTTAGTCTTTTTTCATCAAACACACAGGCTAATGAATAGCTCAACACTACTCATACCTGGGCAGAGTCTAGAAAGGGCTTTCTTCTGTGTAGATATAAATTCTATTCTTTGCATCAGCTGGTATGGCAGGGTATGATATGACAGCTGTCATAGCTTACCCTGCTCACCCAGTACGTCTGTTTGTTTAATTAAGAAATTAATTAATTAATTTGTTTCAAAATAAATATTTTAAACACTAAGACAAAAAGGAAAGAATAATAAATTGGCTTGGGTTGACCTATGTTCACGCAAGAACTGTCATTCTGACTGACAACCGGAGAAAAACAGATATTAAACAGCCTGCTGTTAAGAGTTATATAATGTAGTCTTGTTTTATTAAAATTTATTATAGTTGATATCTCAAAAGGATATGCACTTGTGCATGGCATGCACTGCAACGCAAGATTTCATAAATATAATAACTTGCCATTTCCTTTGGGTTTTGTTCTCACCAACCCTCGAAATACCTTCAGAATGCACATGAAAGAACCTTCAGTCATATTTAAAGGAAAGTTAATTACTATTGTTAACTGATTGATGGTCCCATCGAGGGGAAATAACTTAATACTCTGTCATTTATAGTCATATGGTAAAATTTATATTTTTAATTGGTGTAACTTTACTTCAAAATACCTACAAAATTCAGCCTTGAAAAAATAAAGGGAACACCAAATGCCTGCTTTAACGCGTCTCGGGTCTCCTTGAGCTTCTTTCTGGAGCATGCCACAAACATTAACCACAGCGAATACTCGTCTTTTAAAAGGCTTCATTTAGATGATTTGACGTTAAATGCATCATATAAGTCACTTTGGAATAAATCACAGTAGGCCTATGTATCATGATAAAAAAAGCGACTTTACAGTCTGGAAATACTTTAGGCTATAGCAAATTATTTCTTGGACCCCCTATCACTTTAAGAACTGCTGGTCTACACAGAAGAAAGCCCTGTCTAGACTCTGACCAGGTATGAGTTGTGTCGAGCTATTCCTTAGTCTGTTTGATGAGAAAAATATGAAACTGATAAAATGGTTTATTAATCCGTACAACTGCAGCAGTGGAGGATTGTTTTAAATAATTATTTCTGCTGCTGATCTGCAGAAGAACTGATGCCGGCACGGTTTGATCTTCGGCTGACCAATCAGCAGAAAGGGGCGTTTAATTCCCGCCCACATGTAGAAATCGAATATTCAAGCTGTTTATTCATTTTTCCACCCATGAACGAAAAACGAAAATTTAAGCTGAATTCTCGTTTTTCGTTTTTTGGAAAAAAACAAAAAAACGAAAAAGGAGCCGTTTTCTAATTTTTCTATCTTCCATATTAAATCAAAAATGAATGATCGAATGATACACGGATTAGAGAGGAAGACATCTTTATCATATTCAAAATCAAGTTGGGGTTGAAAGAGTTAATTTTGGTAGTAGACGAGAAGATACAATCATTACCAGACTTTGCATTGGCCATACTGCTTTAATAAGCATGAGTCTGAGAACTGTAGTCTGTGTGGATTACCAGAAACAGTAGAGCATGCACCATTATATTGTTCTGCTTATGATAATGAAAGAGCATTTCTGTTAGAATAGGGATAGAAAATATTACACTTAAAACTCTTGTAGGATAATGACTTGAATCATTATAAAATATAAAATGCTTTAATGACATACTTAAAAAAAGTAGATATGTTTAACAGGATTTAGAAGGGTTTAATTTTTAATTTAATTTACATTTTTTTATTTTTAGTTCTTCCTATTCCATCAATGGTCTCCAGCCCAGTAAGTGGCGGGGATGCACCTATCGTTGGTTTGCCAACCGCCAGAAAACTCCAAAAGAAGAAGAAGAAGAAGAAGGTGAGACGTCACGAGCGTCAGTGGCGACGTGGAGACGCAGAGCTAAAAGAGTCAATACAGCGTCAACATCCACTGTAAAACACACTTTACTGGACGTTTACCATCACGAATTCTAACTCATTTAGTATTCGTCTGAGGATACAAAGGCGCCTGTCCAGCGGACCGCGAGTGGCTTTTCTGAGGCGCTGTCAAATCTGACATTCATCAAGTAAGTGATGATGCATATTAGCATGGAAGCTAACGTGTTTACAATGGATTTCTCCGTTCACTCCAGTCTGCAGGCTAATTGTTGCTAAGTGTATAGCTACCTGGATACTTATTAACTTCTACATTGGCATACCGAGAAATAGTCGTATAAAATGAATATTTAACCATATTCTAGTTATCTTGTCTTGTTGTAAAAAATCTGTGAAGTAAGTAACGTTAATTTGACAGTTTCTGGAAAGCAGTTAGCTGAGGAAAGCCCAATCTGTCAAAGTAAATGAACAAGCTAAATTAAGTTTTTTACTAATCAGTCTTCACTAACTGTGTGAACTCATTGTTAGTCTGTTTATATTAGAGATATTTTATCTATACATTGGAGAATTTGTGTTTATTGTATTGTAATGTGCACGTTGTACAGACTATAGTCTAAACTTTGCAAATCCTGCAGGGGGTTTTATTCTGTAGACGTTTCCTTGTATTCTGTAGGCCATTCATTGGATGTTTACCTGTAGTCTTTTGTCAACTGTAATGGTGATAGCAGTGCTGGATTGCATTGAATTAATTATTGATTTCAGTCTGTGTTTACAGTAACACTTAAACAATGAATTCTCAAGATTTTGTGCACCATTGCATCATGATTGTTTGTGCAAGTGTGGTGGAAGGGCTTAACAAAAATCCACTTAATAGTCTTAAAATAATCATTTTATTTATGCAAACATAATGTCACATTTTCTTTAGGACAAATATATTCTGTAATTGTTTCTTTCAGATTATGGGGTGACATATGATTTGATTTCAACATATCATATTGATTTCTAAATGTAAATGTTGTTGGATTGGTTGGAAAATGATTATTGTGAGTCAGTGGCTGCACCCTGGCGGCGTGTGTGAGCCACAGAAGTGATTCCACCTGAAGGTGTAAATGAGCCTTCTTGTAAGTCAAGAGAGTTCACACCATCTTCTGTGATCACTTGATATGAACCAGGATGTTTAACCAAAACCTCCACCTTCTGAGACACGATCTCACAATCCACAGCAGGGAATGTGGAGCGATGGCACGTTAACAGTGTGTGTAAAGGGTGTGTGCTTAACAAAGAGGTGTGTGTAGGGCTCTGTGTCTACCCATCAGACCCGTTTCATGTGTGTTGATGACTCTTGCTAAAGCGTATAGTTTAGTGTAATAATCAGGTGTAAGTTTAGATTTAAATATTCTTCATTAGGTGACTGAAAAACAGGCCTCATTAGTGGAATCTAATGAAAACATATTTCTCCCATGATCCTCCAGGTTTCGCTCGGCTGATGATGAGGCTCTGAGGAAGTCTCTGGTGGTTTCCGCGGGCGATGGGTGCAAACACCAGTCAGGTGAGCGACCTGTCAGAGAGCCAGAGCATCCGCACTCTGATTGGTCCAGACGCCATATCCGAGAATGAGCCCTTCTGGAACCAGCTGATCTCATTCACCTTCACCAGCCCCACCTGCAGGTGAGGCGCTCCTCCGACCCCCATCACTGATGTCCCACACACTCACATTCATTCAGACGCAAACTTGTCACCTTTCAGTGAAAATTTGCCTCCAAAATAGGTCATTTGTGTGATTTGAGAAGATCTGATGAGTTGTTTAAGTGTGTGTGTTGTGTGTGTGTGTGTGTGTGTGTTGTGGGGGTCTGCGAGGAATCACAGACGATTAATATTTTCAGTGTCTCAGAGTGACTCGATCGATTCGCAGTAAATGCTGCTCCACACTAGTGAACAAACGCTGTGAGTTTGAATCTTGCATTTGAGATGCTTTGTGCCTAAAAATCTTCCACGTGTAGTCAATAAAAGGTCTCTGGTTAAAAAAGCTCGTGGTACTGTTGGAAAGCAAGAACTCATTCATAAATGTTAGTATTGTAATTTTACTGTTCTTCTGTAAAATAAATTTACAGTACAATTGTGTCATTGCTAGTAATATATTTCCATATTGATTTGTTTAATGTTTAAAATTTTATAAAATAATGTTGTTAATATTATTATTATTATTATTAATAATAATGGTAACAATAGGGAAATTGGATGGCTTCCATTAAAAACAACAGTAAATGTGTAAAACTCTCTCCAAGATCATTCACTGTTCCCATTATTATACTTGATTTGTAGATTTTGTAGATAAATGTCTATGATTTTGCATAAAAGGACTTTATCTAATCTATATTTTTTCACGTGAAGCGCTGTGGTCACTGTGATTCGTGTTGCTTCAAGCGTGGTCTTTCGTAGCATCGGATGCGCATACTGTAGCGTTTGTGTCGCATGGCATTTTGGTTTGTCCTATCTATAATATTGTTGTTGCCTCATTAAAACAATGTGCTATACATTCAAAAGAAATGTCTTAGTTTTATTGTTTATATTTATATATTAATATATTGTTTTTCATGAATGGATTTTATAACAATATAAATAGTAATGTGTAACATTTACTACACTTTTATTTGTTCCCCACTAAATAAATGTTCAATGTTAGGTTCATAGAGTACGATACCACGGTAACTGACTCTTGAGTATAAGTTACCTCTCTTTCAGAAACGGGCTTGACTTACCCTGCTTTCTCGGGTTTGGTAAACCTCCCATTCTGTAACGGAAAACCCAGTTTCCCTCATTTTAGAGTTTTCACTTAACCTCTTTTCTGAAACGGGACCCTGATACTGTTTCTGCTGTTTATATGGAAAGTTAATCTAGATGGATAAAGTTGTTTTCTGAGTCTGTTATGCTGCATGTTGTCCATCATATTTAGTGCTTTTCCTGTTATAGTTAACTGCTCATGTAACAGTTGCACCTGTTTCTGTCTGAAGATGTGCGCTGATGTCGTGAGCTCAGGCTCATCTTCTGCTCTCTCAGTGTGGTTATATGAGGGACGAACACCAGAGGGAGGCAGAGAATCTCTCAGCACAATCACTGTTTCAGCATCTCTTGCTTTTATAGAAATGTTCATGCACATTATGATATGATTAAAGGCACTTTGGTGTTTCGTGTCATTTCACACAAATCCCTCATTTTCATTGTTTACCGTTTGTGACCCTGGAGCACAAAAGCAGTATTAAGTCGCTGGGGTATATTTGTAGCAATAGCCAAAAAAACATTGTATGGGTCAAAATTATTGATTTTTCTTTTATGCCAAAAATCATAGAAGATATTTTGTAAATTTCCTACCGTAAATATATCAAAACTTAATTATTGATTAGTAATATGCATTGCTAAGAACTTCATTTGGACAACTTTAAAAGCGATGTTCTCAATATTTAGATTTTTTTGCACCCTCAGATTCCAGATTTTCAAATAGTTGTATCTCTCCAAATATTGTCCTATCATAACAAACCACACATCAGTGGAAAGCTTATTTCTTCAGCTTTCAGATGATGTATAAATCTCAATTTAAAAAAATTGACCCTTATGACTGGTTTTGTGGTCCAGGGGCACATTTAACAGCATAAAAACTCACTGTGTGTTAAAATGGTGATTTCTGATGTCTTGACCTTCTCAGCTGTATAATAAAAATCATACAGACATATTAGACATAATCCGTTGAATTGTTGTTCAGTTCATTGCAGTAAGTGTAAAGTATTTTCACTGAACTACTTTTAATAATTTATCCGTGCCCTGCATTTTGCATGCATGCAACCTAGAGTTAGAATAATGACCTGATTTACTTTATGAAAGTTTATTTATTATTAATTATTTATTGAACAGCTTTCCTTTATCATATCGCTGTTGCCACTGTTTTATAAATGTAGTAAGTGAGGCCGTATTTCACACTGACTTGACTGCAACACTCACATCTCTTGATCATCTTAAATTCACTGTAAACTGCTTTTGATATTTCTCCCATCTGACGAGTATCTCTCTGTCTCTGTATTTGCAGTGCTGATGCTAAACTCCTGGAGGAGGCTGTCGTCCCGCTGGCTAAGACTCTGAGTATGTGTGTTTGTATAATTTACTGCTGCTTCATTACAGCCGTCTGTACAAAGAGACGCACGCTGATTTCAAACCCACTGTCTTGTGAAATAAGGGTCTGTAATTTCAGGCCCTGTGTGTGCATAAAGCCACATGATTCAAATGATTAGCAATCCTAAGCCAGCTCTGCTTTTATGATGTGCTGTATGTAATTTATTGAGTTCACAAGGATCTTTAATGCATTCTGTTGATCTGGTTAAGTAGCTCTTATCACGAACACCCTAAAGATGGTCAGCGATGTCTTGTGTTTTTGATCATCTGTCTGTCCTTTATAGTTCAGAACAACCCCAGGTCTGGGAACTTCGGGGCGCTGGTGAGAGTTTTTCTCAGCAGAACCAAAGAACTGAAGATTTCCACAGAATGCCAAGAGTAAGTTAGATACGTCTTCAATAATGTGTGCATATCAGAGTCGTATGTATTTTTAAATGTTCATAAAAGCTGAATAATATGAGGACATACAGTATCTAAAACCTGTTGCATGAAAACTGAAGTGTACTCCACTCTGATTCTCATTCACTTTTCTCCATGAATGGTGCATTTCCACAGTTATCCACATTGTTAATCTAGTGCAAATTTTCTTAAAAAATTTTTAAGTACATTTATAACATTATATTTTGTGTTTTATTATATTTCCATTAAATTACAAGAAACAAGTTAACACTGCTGACATCTTTCTCTCTTCTGACCACCTTAATCAATCTCTGGATATTATTTTTACCTCTTTTGGAAAGTCATAGAAATGCTACCTTGACTTTTTTTTATTTGCTGTTGGGGCAAATGGGAATGCAAAAAAATTATATTTGTTGTAGTTTCCATTCACCACTGTAGAAGTTTATCCAGTTATGACGACTTTTGCTTCTGAGAACCTGGAAATATAAAATATTTTTTATAAGTTTCATAATGTTATATTTAAAAGTTTGGCTTATTCCATTTTTATTTATTTGCACATTCCATGTTTATGCATCAACCAGATACATGCTTTTTGTAACTTTTCTGTGCACATTGTTCTGAACTTTATCCTAAATTTAGCAGAAAGTTAAGTGTTTATTTTTGGATTTCTGCATGAAAATGTTTTTGCACAATGAAAAGTTTTCACAATATCCATTTTGTTCAATACACTTAAATATTACGTTGCCATATTTTTCAAAGGTCAAATGACATCAGTTAGTATGGTTTTAGATCTTTTGGTAGTCATCAGTGTTCATTTAGTATCATTGAGATACTATTAATATTTTAAGTTATTTTTGTATTTTATGTAGTTTTGCGGTGTTTGTAATTTTTTTATATATATGTTTACACAGATTTTAGAATTTTTTTTATCATCAAGTTAAACTAAATGCAAATAAGAAATGTTCCTTAAATAAATAAGAGTAAATAGCTGAAATAAAATAAGTTAAAAAATAAAAATAAAATAAGCAATTTTTTTCATATTTTTTTCATTTAACAATAATGTGATTTTATTTCAAGTAACAAATTTTTTTTTTGTTGTTATTTTTAGTTAACAATAATAACCCTGGTAACAATTTGTATACAATGTGTACAAAGTGAATCTGACAATTTTCAGTAAACATAATGGGTTTTGTGTGTGAAAGTAGCTATTGAGATTTGTTTGTGGTTCTCCGATGCTCAGAAGCTCTGTGAGATTGAGAAATATATTATTTTTAAGCATCTTTTCCCACACAGGCTTTCTGACATTCACTAGTCACTCAGGACTATACCGTTGTTTTCTGACATGATTTTCCCATGGGAATAGCCGCGGTGCAGCCCACGGCGTCTCAACACACACACACACACACACCGCCAGAGCTGATGTTTGTGCTGAAAGTGTTGCTGTAGCATAAATCCAGAGCAGGGAGTGACCCACCACTCCTACAGCGCACACATGTGAACCGTCAGCCTGAGAGAATATTTATGATCTGCTCTGATCTGAACTGTGCAGAGATCAAACCCTCAGAGTCACACTTCTGATCCAGGGTCAGCTGATGCACTCCATAAAAAACATTAAGGCCTTGAACTAAGATTTATGTATTTGAATTGCATATCAAATTTTCATACATTTAGATTACACAGTTTAAATGTAAACAAACTAATGAACTTAATGTAGTGCATATTTGTCTGTCATACAGAAATTAGACGGGTCAGATTTCTGTCATAATACTAATAAACTAAATGTGTTTTAAATACACAACAACCAGGTTTATATAGGTATCATCAATAAATCCAATTTGTTTCAATCTATTAGTTAAATAATTCAATACTGCTCATTCCACAGCTAGATTTGTTCATACAAAATGAACACATGTATATTTATTGAAAGGAGAAGAATTGCCTGTATGTGGTTTTGTGAAGTCTTTTGTAAGTCTTTACTGTAAACTAAAGCATATTTTAATAGATTGTCCTGCGTACATTTTTTCCCATTGTTTTATTAAATTCATTGAGGTATTATGAAGATTATTTTCATTCTTAGTGTTTTACAGTTTTTTTTGGAGCCATGAATATAGCTTTTGATGCTGATATGGCGTAAAATAAAAAATAAATCCTCTTAAATAAATCTTACCCATTTTATTTATATATGACTGACAAATAAGCATCAAATTAAGTTTATAGTTTGTTCAAATGTGTCATCCTGTGTCTGTGTGTGTGTCTGTGTGTGTGTGAGAGATGTTCAGCCACAGTTCACAGGCTGCTGTAGGTCAGTAATTATCTATGACTCTCTCTCTTTCGCTCTCTCTAGTCAGCTGTTCATCTGGCAGGCCCATAATGCTTTGTTCCTGGTGCGCTGTTTGCTGAAGGTCTTCATCCGAGAGATGAGTGAAGAAGAGCTGCACTTACAGTTCTCCTACCAGGAGAGGGTGCCGGGAACCTACGGTATCGCACACAAACACAATTGGTGTCACTGCTGTATTGTAATTCATTTGTCCTCACAATTCAGTTTTTGACATGTTTAATTATATTTGACCCTCACAAATATAGCCTAACCCTAACACACACACGACACAAATACATTTTTTTACCTTCACACTTTACATGAGCTAACAAGAAGCAATAGATTTTTTTTTGCAGCATTTATTAATCTTTTGTTAATTTTAGTTAATAAAACACAATTCTACATCGTTTGCTCATGTTAAATAATACATTTATATTTGCAGATGTTCCAAGAGGAAAGTTTTGTCAGATTTAACTTGCGTTCTGAGACCGTGTCCACTAGGGCTGGGCGATAGTGCTGGGGGCGGTATGACCAAAAATGTATATCACGGTATTTTTCAAAATTATACCGGTTTCACGGTACAAGACGGTTTTTTTTTTTTTTTCATGCATGACCGGGTGTTATCCATATTTTCTACTGATTGAGAGGAAATACTGCAGTATATTGACTTAGAATGCCCTATTTTACTGTTGTGATGAGTGAATATTGTCAAAAAATACAACACTAATTAGTGACTAAACATGACCCCTTTTAATACATGTTAACCAGGAGTCACTCTCATTTATAATCACGGCATTGTCTGATAAAATCAACATGCATCTACACTAAAGAGCATCTATGCGGTTGTTTTGGCTATGTTACTTTTTTGTCTCATGCAGCGCACTGATTGCGTCTGAGTAACAAACTAAAAAAACATACAAACAAAAAAGTGCATGTGATATTAACAGACGAACTATGCTCATATTTATAATTCCAAACAATCAGTAAGCGACAGGTGCTAGGAAACTCTGTTTTGTACTCCTTTATTGACGAGTCGGCTGCGGTGCACAGAACAGACGCCGAGAGAGGCGACACTTCTCCGGGAAAGTCAGACCTCGCGCTCGCGGGACAGCACTGGAGAAATCCTCCAAATGAACCATAGCTAAGCTTTATCCAGAAAAATCGCTAGGTTTGTCAGTATGAATATTATATGGAAAAAATCCGCTAAAAGGGTCTGAAAGTTGCTAAATCAAGTGCTAAAGTCGCGCTCTTGTGTGTGAGACGCGGGAGCTGATGGCAGGTGGCGGTGGATATTTGTGGTGGTCAATGTTGATATTGTGGATGAGTTCTTCTGCGTCATCATCAGGTTCTGTTAGTTCTACAGCTTCAGTTTCGGAGCTTTCAGCTTAGTAACACATACAGCTGTTCACTCACCACAGTGCAACAGTGAAAAGTGACCCCTTTCAAACGGTGTCGCGTTCCGAACGTTGTTTAAGCGACATACACTGGTATTGCGGTATTTTAAAAATTCATGTCAATAACACAAATAAACACCGGTATTCGGTATGAACGGTATATTTGTCATACTATCGATACGATAATTATCAAGATCAATTTAAAATCTTTATTTTCAGTTTAAAGGCATATTTTTTGTTCCTATTAAAGTTGTAGAAACGCCTGTTCCATTTTTCCTTAACAAATAATATCTTAATAGAAAAATGTATTTCTTAGTTTCTGCATTGATATTGTTTTCAAATCATGAATCAGGTTTTTGTTTTCTGACTTTGATTATGTGTATCTTCAGCACAGTTCAGTGCAGCTGCAAATACTATAATATACTTTTTTTTTTTTTTTTGTCTTTAGAAATGCACATGTGACCGTACATGAGTTGTCAGTTTGCAGTAGTCTTGATTTTAGGATGCAGATGTAAATTTATTTCATAATCAAAAACAGTAACCCTGTAAAAATTTTAACAACCTGTTTTTATATGGTGAAATAATTAATTGCTCTTCCATAGTAACATACATTTAGATCATGATAACCACAGTTAAAACCTCAATACCATGGTAGAAATGTAACTATATGGTTTCTAGGTATTTGTCTGAAAACAGTAGTCTAAATACATTTAGTATAAATGCACAAACGCTATAGCTTAATCACACTAAATACTGTAATTCTATTCCATTACTCCTTTAATAAATTTAAAGTCCACATTAATAATATAATAAAATTCTATAAGAATATCTTACATTTGTGCCACAATACCATGGTGCAGTTAGTATTACTACAGTAAATCCATGGTAAATGATGGCGATTTGTAGATTGAAAAGCTTCTTGACTGTCTCATTGCTCACAGTGTTTCTGCTGTTTGTCAGCGCTGTTTCATCTGGCTCTAAACTAGTTTAGTCGCTTCACATTGGATCTCACAGCTGTTTAGAGTCACATAACTGAGACTCATCAGCGAGTAATGCATCTGCTCCAGTGAGCTCACGCTGCGCTGTGCTGCTGTTTGAACTCTGAGCCGAGTAGATAAACGGTCCATGTGGCGCATAAACATTATATCGAACATTTATCAAACCCGTGTTATCGTTTTATTGAAGAAAATTATATCTCGATAATTATTGTTATTGTTTTATCGCCCAGTCCTAGTGTCCACTAAGTATAGCTGTATATATAGTTTTTTTGTTTTTGTTTTTTTGGTTAAGCTAGTTATAATAACTCCAGACAAACGCTAACTCTAACTTTGTCATTTTAACTTTTTTTTTTAAAATAAATATTGCTATTCATTTAGGTTTAATTTAGGTTTAACTTTTATTTTTAGTTTAGTTTTTATTTATGTATAGTACATTTCTAATTTTTAGTTTTGCTTAGTCTAGTATTTATATATTATTTCAGGTTCATTTTAGTGAATTAAAATGTTTTTAATAATTTTAGTTATACATTTAGTTAACGATAATAACAAATAACAATATAACGATTAACGGCACATATTTCCCATGTTTAACTTGACAAAAGCAGATGCAGTTAGTGTTTTGAAGGTCTGTTTCTGTATCAGAGTAAGACAAGTTTGAGACGGGCCTGGGTATATGTCCTGATCTTGTTCCTCCTCCAGTGTCTTCTCTCCAGTGCACTTATTGATAATAATGGCAAAAATAAACGCACTAGAGCATCTGTGTGTGGCAAAGACTCTGATAGCTGGGTTTGGTCTGTCTGTCTGGCGATCCTGACAGCTTCTCAGTTGTTTGATGTGTCACAATCCTCAGTGCCGCCACGTCTGAGCATAAATGTCCTCTCTGACCAAACAGAATGAGCATCACACCTAAAGAAACTTCTCACAGACTGTATTTACATTACTGATGTGTCAGCATTCCCGTATTTGTCCTGACTGTGATGTGTGTGTGTGTGTTTACAGACTCCATCTGTAAGGATCTTCTGGAGGAGCTGGTCTGTAATTTGGTGCATCTCATCGTTGAAGTGCCGCTTCTGTGAGTACCGGAGAGGAAATGTGTGTGTTTGTTTTGTTCTGGATTTCTCTGTCTTGCAAATGCTGAGTGATAAAGTATGTCTCAGTGTGAGAGGGAGATGTGCGTGTGTTATTGTCATGATATGGGATGGGTCTCTCACGTACAGTGTGTGAAGGGTCAACTCTGACTCAAATAATGAGGTGTCACTGTCATAATTTACATCAAACGTTTGTTCATGAAGTTCTAAGAAGTTATAAGTAGGACTTACCCCATGTTTATAATATCCATATTTAAAACTTTCTAAACCGTAATCTCTAGCTTCTGCTAACTGAACTGTTGTACAAGCGTTCACTAGAGAGTGGCGAACCAGCGGATGACGTAGGATGTAGGTGTAGCATAAGCTCCGGTGAGAAGAGAGGAACACAGAAGCTCAGAGGAGAGAGCAAAACAAAACACCGGTCACGAATTAGAAGTACAAAACGAGGATTTGTAAAGAAAAATGCCGTAGGATTTCACCCACTCCCACTCACTGCCATTATAAAGCTGGGAAGAGCCAGGACGTTTTTTAATATAACGCTGATTGTATTCATCTGAAAGAAGAAAGTCATATACACCTAGTAGTGATGCGCGGATGGCAGTTTTATCCGCGGGCTCTGCGGATCGGGTGGGTCAGGTAATAAAAAAATGCATTCTGATTATTTGCGGGTGGGTCGCGGGTGGATAAAATAAATCATTAATGATGCAAGTATTAACTACATTTTCTAAATTATGAACGTGTTTTAAATAGGCTACAGAAATTTAATAAACTGTAAATTAACATTAAAAGTTATTCAACAAAACATTATTTAGTCAAGAGCAGTAAGGGATTTTCTCTGTCTTTTGTTGTTTGATTAACATTAATAAAAGATGGCACAGCTTTATTAGGCTGCTGTCACAAGACCTATTTCAAGGATCCAATACTGATACCCATGCGTTTTATTTTGCAACTGTTTACATTAACTTAAGACAAAACCGACAGTACTTTCTCAATTTGGTACTCGCAGTACGCGCTTTGGATGTGACTGTGAGCACACGCGCCTCTAGAGAGCGCGAGTACCGAATGGCTTAAAAAGACGTGAAAATAATACATTTTTGTGACAATGCAACAATGACCGATCAGGCAATTGACAATTCTGTCAACTGTCCCGAAACGCGAGCTAAAGTCTTCTATCATAGAGTGCAGCAGCTCTAGATGCGTCGATGTGAAGCGAAAGTCAAAGAGAGAAGACGCGGTACAGCTGAATCACCTGTGCTGTTTTCATCTGATGGTTTGAGTGGATTTATTTACTCCTCTAACCTACACGCTATATTGAATAAAGGTTTTGCAGTAATTTCCCTCATTTTAAAGTCGAAAGCTGTGGGAATGAGTAATGCGATGTATGTGCAATCCGGATCTGATTAAACATAATTCTATTATGCAGAGACTTGTGAAATAGATTTTCATGACTTTTCAAAAACTGAGTTTATTTATTTTTACAAAACTTTCTAGGCCTGGAAATTGCTGTTCAATGACTTTTCCAGGTTTTTCATGACCGTACGAACCCTAATGTCATGGTCGGGTGCGGTTATCTAAATCAGACAAAAATACAGGTGCGGGCGGTTGGCAGGTGGATAATTTATTGAAGCTGCGGATTCGGGTGATGTTTTAGCTCATCCGCGCATCACTAACACCTAGGATGGCTTTAGGGTGAGTAAATCATGGGCTAATTTTTCTAAAATGAAAGTTTACTTAGCCTCAGGCCATTCAAGATGTAGATGAGTTTATTTCTTCATCTGAATAGATTTGAATAAATTTAGCATTACGTTGCTTGCTCACCAATGGATCCTCTGCATGAATGGGTGCCGTCAGAATGAGAGTTTGAACAGCTGATAAAAACATCACAATATCCACAAGTAATCCACACCACTCCAGTCCATCAATTAACATCTGGAAAAGACAAAAGCTGCTTTTGTAAGAAACAAATGCATCATTAAGGCATTTCAACTTTAAACTGTCGCTTCTGCCCAAAATTCGAGTTCATAATCCATAGTATCGCTTCCTTCAGTGAAAAAGTGGTCTGGTCTAAATCAGGAGAGAAATCTGCACAGATCAAGCACTGTTTACAAGCCAAAACAGCTCTAAACAAATATGTGGGTTGATGTTGATGAGAGGACAACATTGATGGCCTTTGTCAGCTGGAGGAAGCGTTGATATAGATTATGAACTCGAATTTTGGCATAGCGACGTTAAAGTTGAAATGCCTTAATGAGGCAATTTGTTTCTTATAACACTCAGCTTTTGTCTTTTCCAGATGTTAACTGATGGAGTGGTTGTGGATTACTTGTGGATTTATTGTGATGTTTTTATCAGCTGTTTGGACTCTCATTCTGACGGTACCCATTAACTGCAGAGGATCCATTGCTGAGCAAGTGATGTAATGCTGAATCTGTTCCAATGGCCTGAGGGGGAGCATATCTTCCGCAAATTTTCATTTTTGGGTGAACAATTCCTTTAAAAATGATGCAAAACTTGTGGCGCAAAACTTAAATGCTGTTTTTTAATACTCAATTTCCGGTTTTTGAAAGTTGCAGCGGTTTCTCCACTCTCCCTGAGTGCCCATGTGTCTCGTCAGACCTCGGTGTGACCCGCTGACATTTACACACCTGTGTGGAGGACACCTTCATGCATGAAGCCATGATTTATTGAGTGACGCCCCTTCACACACAGATAAACACAGCGGCACAGGAGTTCTGCATTATTCAGTTCTCCTTCTGCGTGGTTCTAGTGTTTTTATGTATTTAAAGGACAGCTTGATTTATCCGCTCTCATGAATGATGATCTGTTTGTCGTTTTCTAGAGCGTCCTTGTGTTCCACCCAGTTTATATGAAAACCGTATTAAAGGCAGATGAGTTGCGCGACGTTGATGATGTTGAAAAAAATGTTGATGGGTGTGTGTGAGTTTGTATCTCACCATTTAGCCCTTTAATTGCCCCTGTTTACCTTATTAATACGCATTTGTGAGTTTATTAGACATGATTCATAAGTGCACATCATTCATTATAAAGAAGACTATTATAAAGTGCATTACAAAGAAGAAAACTCCTGATTAATACTTTTTTTTAATTGATCATTCAAGTCATTGAATCTAGCGGTTAGTGCAGTCGCTCCAAGTTGGCAGGACATAAAGGTTCACATCTGGCTCGTCTTTGCACTGCCTGTATCAATGAATAAGCCAGATATTACCTTCAAAAATAACCAAATTAAGTGATAAAAAAAAGAGATTATCACTTATGTCAGACAACATTTGCATACAGACAGTCTTGAGCAACGAAGAGACATAATTGTAAATGTTATATTGTGGATTTGATTAATTATGAATGGTAATGTGATCAGTGTGTTTGGGTCATGTTTTGCAATTTTTCATTTCTTATTTCATATTAATATAAACTATGTATTTATTTTAATATTGTATTATATATATACTTTTAAATAATTGATTTAATATTTATTTTATGCATGTATAATCGCCTCATTAATGAAGGCATTTCGTGATTTATTGATATTATAGATTAATAAAAAAAAATTTTTTAATAGAGTTTGGTTGTGAAATATGACCTGGATATGTTTGAGAATTGTGTGAGATTCACACAAATATAATTATTTATTGAATATTTGTGTCTGTTACAATATTGTTGTTTCCATATTTTTATAAAAACAATACAAGTTACCTTCAAAAATAATAGATTACATAATAAAAAAGAGATTATCATCTGTGTTAGTCAACATTTGCATACAGACGATCTTGACAAATAAAGAGACTGAGTTTGCAAATCAGAAAGCCTAACCAAGAAAGTGAGGAATGTCACGTAAAAAAGCGGGTTTGAAATAAAGTGTGTTATTTCTGCTGGTTCACATGTGAAAGTGGGTTGTGTGGTAGTTGTATTGTAACAGTTCAGTCTGCTGTTGTTGTCCCGTGTCTGTTTTTGTTGCCGTTTGTCTCGTTTCCTTGCTACGTGCTGAATGAGAGAAGTCAGGCGCGGGTCACATTCAGAGCCCCGGCTCGCTGGATCCTACGTGTTTTTGAGTGATTCTGTAGCTGGAGACAGGATTCTTATCGCGCTGTTGTGAAGGATATTGTGAAATTTAGCTCAAATTACCACACAGATCAAAACAAGAAATAGAAACGCTGCAAAGACACGGTACAGTAGAGCGTTTATACTGTGCAAGATGATGTTTCTGATCAACCAGAAACCATTTACATGTTGTTCCAAGCCCATAAAAGTGTAAAACACAAAAGATAACATTTAGCTGCTCTTTTTCATACAATGAAATTATACATACAATGAAAGGATATAAATGCACCATGAAGGAAGTCCATATGACCTCAGAAGCCATACAAGAAGGGACCGACTGAAATCTAAGGCTCACAATTATGCATTTCCTCGCTCTCCAATGGAAAAACATGCATATCCACTTTTGGCAAAATACTTTTACCGTAGATGGAACAGTGTACCAGCAGATTTGTATTAATAGAATTCTTGTCTTCATTTTGTTCAGATGTTTTATGAGAAATGTTTTTCTGTGCTCTTGAAAAATAAGTTTTTTGGAGATGCATGTCTGTCATCTGAAAATATTCAAAACTTTACAAAACATGTGAGAGCCAAGATTGTTATAATAATTTTGCTAATGTCGTTTGTGAAATGATCAATCTACTAAGTTTTGTTGAAATAATTTGTATTTTTAATTAAAAAAAGGCCAACATGGAATCTGTGCGCACAGATTTCCTCAGAACTGGAAGACCCGTCATTCATATCCCTCATCCTAGTGTGTTATTACATTTTTTTGTAGTAAAGTCATCTCAATTTGGCACATTTGACCTTGTTTAAGTCTATTACTCAGAATTCTGCAGATTTTCTCTCAGAGAGTGCACATTTTCAACAGAAAACCGCCATAGGGCCGAGTCAAGCCCAACTGAGTGATTGTGGTTTTTAATGTGATTTTAATTGCAAATTAAAATTTTGTAATAAGTTGTATTTTAATAATCATAATTCAAATCATTAAAATAATATTGAAAAAATAAATATTAGTTATGATTTAATGTGTTCTTAGGCCCAGTTTGTGGAGTTAGATTGTCTTATGCCAAAACATACAGTGTGTGGTGTGTGGTGTGTGTGTGTGTGTGGTCGTGTGTGTGTGTGTGTGTGTGTGTGTGTGTGTCTAAAGGGAAAGGAATCAGGCAAGTGGATCCACAGACTGGGAAGTGGAAGTGAAGTGATAGATCTGAAGGAAGGAAATGAGGGACAATAGAAAGAAAGAGAGATTGTTCTATTGATGTGTGTGTGTTGGGATGTGTGTGTGTGTGTGTGTGTTTGGAAAATGAGAGGGCATTGAGTTCACTTTAGAAGTTCATTGTACTGTGAATGTGATGAATGATAATATCATCTTTTTGTCAATTTATGTTTTTATATAAAAAAAATTTTTTGGTTTTGTTTAGATTTTCATTTTGTGTTTGTTATTTTGGCTTTTTTTTGTTTTAGTTTTTTTCTTTGTTCTTGTGTGTTTTTGTTTTTGATTTGTTTTTTGTTTTGTTTTGGGGTGAATTGTGAATTGTTTCAGTGAAATTCACACAAATACATTTTTATATATTATGTGATATTATCTATTGAACATCTGTGTCTTTTACAGTCTTATAAAACTAAAAACCCTCTTGACCATGGTAAACTCACTGTATAGCACAGCAGCGATTGGCTCATTAACATAAATGTCTGTATTAATGTTGGTCATGTGTCCGTTTCCGTAGCGACATCACCTATAACATCCTATTTGAAGCTGTGACCACCCTTCTGGTGCTGATGTCCTATCAGCTCTTCCACAAGGAGGTTCTGAGGGAGGGGCTTATTTACGGCTACCTGACCAGAGGACGATGGTGAGGAAAAAACCCATGTTGGATTTAAACATCTCTATATCTTTAACCTCTGCATGTACATGTAAAGGACTACACGGTTGATAATGAAAAAAAGACTAGTAATTAAACTAATGGTAAGGCACAGATATTCTACACACCTGAATAGATTTGTCTAATTGAGTTCCATTGATGCATCATAAACTTCTTAACTTGAGAACCAGAGCCAATACAAGTTAAAAGCTGTTGCCTACCGCAGTGTTTTATTCTTATGAAGTTTGTCCCAGTGTAATATTGTGGCCCCCTGACCGCATTAACAGAAGGACGACTGTCAAGCGTTGCCATTTCATATGCAAATGAGGGTGTTCATTAATTCACCAGATGCTCTCGTCTGGAGCTTTGCTTGAGTTCACCCACAGGGCTCGTTTGCATCGCACCAGTGATACCAAGCTTTTAAAGTTCCCTCGTTAGCTCTTCAGCACTGCAGCTGAGCTTGCATGACTGAGGTCGTTAACGAACACTCGTCAAACCTCACCAGTGTCTTTAGGTCTGAGACGGACTCCACGCAAGTACATGAAAGAAAAGGCATCTAGCTACACAAGCACCTTTGTGCAAATGAACATTGATAATACATCATTCCATCAATTTATAGAAATCAAAAATGCAGACATTTCCATGTTACTTTAATTCTCTTTTTTCTTTTGACATTCTTTGTTTGGTTCCCAGATACGCTAAAGCTATATAATCTAAAGCTGTACTAAAACTAATATAAAATTCCTAAATTGCTCTGTTTTCAAATTGTTTTTCTACGTTCTTGTAATCTTAAAAAAAAAGGAACCATAATCAACTCATTTAAAATGTCAAAAATACATATATATGTGTGTGTGTGTGTGTGTGTGTGTGTATAATTGTGAAAAGAATAAATTATTTGACCATCCAATTACTGCTGCCATGATCACTAGAAAATGTACGCAAAAATTGCTTTTAAATAAAATTCTGTTTACCGCCTGATTTTTGCCAATAAGATGTAATATTTCATAAACCAAGTTTACATAGAAAAGAGGCATGTTTGACATTGACATTGACTTAATATAAATATTTTTATGGCTTAACACTACACCAGCACAGGGTTCGATTAGATATTTAATCATGGTTTTGCACATAATTATAATGTGCAAAAGTGCCTTCTAAAAAGTTACTAGTATTATTTAGATTCTATTATAGTATTTATTATTTTAAGGTTTAATGATAGTGTGATTTCAATTTTTAGTTTTAATCAAAGATTTTAATAATATCTGTCTGTCTAATCTAAATTAGCTTTAATTTATTTTTATTTCACTTTTAGTTTTAGTAATCTTAGTACTTCAGTTTCATCTTAATTCAGTTAGTTGACGAGGCAAAATTTCAAATTTTCATTACAAGTTTTTCTTTTAATATTTATGGTCTATTGTATTTCAGCTTTATTTTAATTACAGAAAAAAACAAAAAACTTTTAGTTGACAGTAACAACAGCATAACTGTTTATTGAATATAGTAGGTTTGCTAATTCTCTCTCTCTGTCTGTCTGTGTGTAGTCTGTCTCTGACGAGTCGTCTGGTGAAGACGCTGCTGTATAACTTCATCAGACAGGAGAAATGTCCTGCCGCCACACACGTGTTGCAGACGCAGTCAGACGGAGGAGGCATGCTGTACGGACTCGCATCAGGAGTCGCCAGTGAGTTCAAACACACTCTGTCCTGATCTCACACCTATTAAACACACTTTGCTCCTGTTTGCCATTTGAGTAAAGTATATTATTATTATTATATTGAAGCAGCATTCAACCCCCCCCCCCCCCCCCCCCCCCCCCCGTTTTTTTTTTTTTGGTGCGGCCCCCCCCCAAGTCTGGCTTGAGCTTTTTTACCCGATTTATGAATGAATCATTCAGATCTGAATCAACCGATTCACTGAAAAGATAAATTTTTTAGGTAAACTATTCCTTGAGTAGTGTATATAAACATTGAACTTCACACACTGGCTCTGGAAGACTGTGGTGAGGTGAGTTTGTTGGTTACGGCTCAGCAGCATCATTTGCTTAAACGATGCCCGTGTTGTAAGATGAACGTCCGGGTCTGTAGAGGTTGAACAGAGTCTGATTACTCTTTCAGATAATAATATTTGTTTTAGTTGTAAATAAACCCTTCAGTCCAGTTCTCCTGAATTTGCATTTGAAAAATCCCCACATGCACCTTATTCACATGCCCATTTTGTTCAGCTTTGTCTTTTATCACTCTGATAAAATATTTCAGTTTTTTTGTAAACACACTTTTGTTTGACAGGCCTGTCAAAACCGAAACCCAGAGCATATGAGTGTTTGCTTTGTGTGTTATTGACAGTTGGTGTCTGTCTGTCTGTCTGCTGTCTGGCTCGCTCAGACATGTCAGCAGAAGTGCACACACACTTTTCATTGTATGGACTCAACTCTTGGCTGGATCATTTACTTATTATAGAGTTACACACTCCGTTTCATTTTGAGTTTTTTATTCCAATTTAGTTGTTTTATGTGTTTTCTATTTTTTTCTAGTTTCAGTTTAGTTGTAGCTTTTGAATTCAAGTTTCATTATTTTATTTTTTTGTAGTTATAGTTTCAATTTTATTTTTGTAGTATTTAATAAACTTTGATGTCATGTGGCGATTACCAATATGTGAATAAAATATATTTTTTAATGCAAGTTTTCTTTTCAAAAAGCGTTCACACTTCACCGTCTGCACTCCACATTGGTAATTGCTGCATCATGTCAAAGAATATTAAATACTAAATATAAAATGAATATTAAAAATGAAATACAAAAATAAAATTCAAATTAAAACTAACTATAAAAAACATTTTATTAAACTTAAAGAGAACCATATCATGAAATATGAAAGAAATAGGAAATAGGAAAATTAAAAATTGAACACACATTTTAGCTTATATTATTGATTTCAGAAAAACACTCAACATTATTTCTATATATATATATATATATATATGGTAGTGTGTGTGTGTGTGTGTGTGCATATACATCATAATTTTTAATTGCTTCACAATATGGTTCTCTTTTTGTAGTTTCAGTTTAGGTTATAGTTTGGGATTTTAAATTTAAGTTTTGATACTGTTTTTTTAGTTAGATTTTAATTTTTTTTTTGTATTTTATAGTGTGCTTCAATGACATAAGTTTCTAGAACTTAACTTATATATATATATATATATATATATAATAATATATATATATATATATATTTATAGATATATTTGGTATTGTTTATCTTATGTGAACTATTGCATATTATAGAACTAAAATTTAAACTAATTGTAAAAAAAAAGTTAGTTTAAACTTGATTTAAATGATTTATAAATATAAACTATAACTAAATTGAAACTAGAATAACAAGAAAACCATAGCATTTAATAAATGTAAACCGAAACCGTTGCAGCCACTGTGGAATTAAATGAAAACTCACCTGAAATCTAGTAAAATTGAAAATATTGAAATCTAATTTGAAAGTGCTAATTTCTGTCTTTTCGTTGCTTTCTGTTTTTTCTGTTCTGTCTTTTTATGGCATATTTTACTGTCAAATGTCGAGAGCGCACTGTTGTAACGCGAAAGTACATTGCTATGATGCGCGAGCACGAATCTCTCCGCTCGCACGCGGATTTCCTTTGCTCTCGCTCTCGCTCTCGCTCCGTTATAGAGGGGTTTGACCAACCAGTTAGACAGACAGATTACTAGGTTATTTATTTGCACAAATCATCCAAGCACCCAATCCCAGCCATTTCTAATATACTTTTGATTAATATGACTAAATATTCAATTGTAACTAAATTAAAGATCCATCTTTGATTGTCAAAAGAATTCCAGCCAGTTCGATTTCATGTAGCATTTTAATCGGTCAGTCATGGAAGTCTGATTTGTTGATAACTTTTGACAATGTTTAATCCAGGTGCGAAAATAATTCATTTCTAGCTTAAGAGCACGGAGAGATTTGCGAGTGCAAAGGACAAGGCTTGAGCGCGCACACGGGCACACTTTGAGCACGAGGAGATTCGCGATTGCAACGGACACGTTTTAAGTGCACGCACACTCTCTGGGAGAGAGCAGCGCATATCTGAGAGCGCGCGTCCGGTTTAGTGCAAGAGCAAAGGAAATCCGCTTGCGAGCAGAGAGATTCGCGCTCGTGCATCATAGCAATGTATTTCTCGCTACAACAATGCGCTCTCGACATTTGACAGTAAAATAACGCCATATCTTTTTTGTTCTTTTTCACTGTGACAGACACAGTTAGTCAGAAGTAGACAGATTAGAGTAGTCTAGAATACATGTATTATAGAGGACACCCGACGGCCAAAAGATACAAAATGAGCTTGTTAACAGCTGTGAGTCAGTGCCCAAATGACGTGTGTGTGTGTGTGTGTGTGTGTGGAGAATCCAGACAGTGTGTCTTCATTGTCTGATGGGTAAATCAGGCTGGCTAAATGGAGACACAAGCCCTGTGTGTCAGTCCTGTCAGCCACAGTAGGAATTCTGGGCCTGATCCTGTTTCCGCGGGATGGAAAGATTCAGGCAGGATTAGGCGCCACGATTCGTCACTCTGGAATTACATGTGCCGGAAAGCCTTCTGGATCACATTAATGTTAGCTTGACTTAAACGTTTACGATTCTTTCAATGTCGTCCACCACCTGATGTTTTATTCACTCGCGGTTATAAACGTCCCACTGTTGCAGGGACGGATTATGACACAGCAGTGCACGGACCGATTAAAGGCCCCCCTCGGTTGAAAATTTGTTCCTTTTTTATTCGAAATTTTCCCAAACGTGTTAACTATATCATAAAATATCACAATTCTCAAATATAAGTAAATGCATTTTGCACCTTTTATAGATCATGTTAGTTTATCTATAATGGGCTATGGGAAAAGTAGCCTAATATTAGTGTAATCTATTAACTAGCCTATGCATAAAACCCGTCTTTTAACTTGTACTAGATATGGGTGTCATGTCATAGAATATTTTTAATATGACTGACTTTGTATTTAACGTAAATTTAATAAAAACATTGTAAGTTACTAATTATAACACTTTCATTGTACATAAAGAGAGCAAAGAATATTTGCATTATCAAAGAGTATTAACTTCAGTCTAGACAGAGTTCAAGCATTCTCAACAACTTCCATTATAATCACTGAAGCTGTTTATACTGTGAAATGAATATCTTACTTACATCGTACACACATCTGCACTTTGTTTATGATGAAAGAATTCGCCAGAGAGCAGCATTCAGTCAGCGAGCGCGCGCACTGAACAAAACACGGGCTTTTCAGTGATGACTCATCTGAATGCCTCTGATTGGCCATTGCATTCATAAGCTCAACAGAATCCTGTGTGGTTGGTTATAATGCGCAGCACTGTAAAAACGTGTCTGGCTCAGCGCCAGCCAAAGCATGAACGCAGATTTGAATTTGGCAGCTGATTCTGTGCCGCACTGAACATTCTAATCGTATCAAATATAAAAATATATATTATTCAGACATTTTTAGTCTTTTGGACGCTGCATTCAAAATCCACTTTGCTTAAAATCCTGAGGGGGGCTCGGTTGAAATCGCGTTCCTGGAGGAGCAGTATTTCGGCTTGGCCCCCACCTCTGGTCTAGTGCCCTGGGCACGTGCCCGGTAGGCCCGTGCATTAATCCGTCCCTGCACTGTTGTCTGAGAAACAGCTTATGGTCATTTTGCTAAATTTGAGTTGCTCTAGAAACAGGAATGTGATGGATAACCTCATTTTTTGTCTATATATTAAAAACAATATATCAAAATATATTGCTTGCCGTATTTGTATTGTTGGCAACATCAAAGGGCAAGTATTCAGTTGAGCTTCTGTGGAGTTTTTTGGCTTTTAATCCATGTTTATTATCCCAAACTTCCTGTTTCAATAGGAAATCCGTCAACACAGGAAATGAAATTGTGCTCGTCAGGTCATTTCATCAGTGTGAATGTTTTTAATGGATAAAACTGTATATTCATAATGTCGGCCACCGTTTTATCTAGTTTAAGAGCAACGCCACACTAAACCACCCAAAAAAAAGAGATAAATGATCGTATTTAGAGTGCAATGCTCTCTGGGAAACTCTTGCTCTTCATAAATCAGGGTGGTGATCTGATCTGTGTGAAGCTGGCGTGTTGATGTTTCCCTGAGCCGATGGGAGATCCTGGAGTCTGTGTGTTTTTCTCTGGGCTGGGCTACTGAATGTCTCTTATGATCGTCTATAATCATTCACTTCTCTTCTTTCTCCTCTCTGAGACGGACCAAATATGGTGTATCTCACAAAAAACATGTTCAGGTCCCATTTCACACCAAAATCAAAAGAATAAGAGAGACGATAATATAGTTTACAATAAAAAAAAAAAAGCTTTCAGGACCATAAGTTTGCATTGTGATTTATTTTCATGACAGTTCACCACCAATTCTTATTACATACTGTGTCTGTTCATTTTTACAAGGCATTATAGAAATGTTCACATTTTTTTCCTCAATTCTCAGCTTCTCTTATTATAATGAATTTTTATTTTATTTATTTTTTTATATATATTTTAATTGTAAAAGGCAACTATGATGTATAAATAGTTTTTGAAAAAAAAAAAAAAATTTTTAACCAAAAAAATCTGTTTGTTTATTTTTATCTATTGGTATTGAACGTTCACTACAAATGCTCATTACGTAAGGGGTCTGGTCATTTTTACACGACATGGTAATTAAAAATTTTCTCAATTCTCAAATTCTTTTATTATATTGAATTTTTTTTTAATTTTTTTATTTAATATTTTCAATATATTTAATTTGTAAAAAGCAATGAGTCCTGCTATGCTGTATAGTTTTTTAAAATATTTTTTCTATATATATATATTTGTTTCGTTAGATTTTGTTAAATGCTAATATCATTTACATTTTTTATACACTGAGTATTGGTGGAGCAATCACTTTATTTAATATGACATTATTAAAAACGTCAACAATGCAACACATTATTTGTACTACAAATCAGCCATTCCAAATTATAATTAATATTATTTAATATATTTAGTTCAATGTAAATTGTAAAAAACGAATTACATTAATGTAAATAGTTTAATTAGATGAGATTCCTAATTGATTCCAGATTTGAAAAATTACTGTACATTATGGTATTGAGGTGTGATGCCATGATGAAGCATTCTGATGTTCTTGTTTTTTGTGTTTGATCTGTGTGAATAACCGCTCCTTTAAGCATCCGTGCTTAACACTTCAGCATTACATTTGTTTAATAGTTATTGAATTTGCGTCAGGCATTACCAGAATCCTGCTATTATGTGTATGTGCTGTGTAAGTCTCAAGGCCGTCACTGTGTCTGTGTTCAGGATTAGTGCTGTCTTGGCTCAGACTACAGCGCAAGAGACAGAGAAATGGTAAATGATAGAAGTGGAGAATGATAGAGAAATAGCATGCTTTTTGGGCTAATATTGCTGATAACTCTTTGCTTTTTAAGGTACATTGACTAGTAAGCAACCACCTTAGAAACCACTGAGAACATCTTGGCAGCCACATAGCAAATCCCTAGAAACCAAACAGCAACTCCTTAGAAACCACTCTGAACATTACAGTAACCACTTAGCAACTTCCTAGAGACCACTCAGAACACCTTAACAAATCCCTAGAAACCACTCGGAACACCTTAGCAACCATCTAGCAACTCCATAGAAACCACTCAAAACACCTTGGTAACCGCATATCAACTCCCTAGAAACAATTCAGAGCAACTTAGCAAGCAACCCCCTAGAAACCGCACCTTAGCAACTGCATTTCAACCCCCAGAGACCACTCAGAACACCTTAGTGACGCCCTAGTAACCACTCAGAATACATTAGCAACCAGTTATCAATACCTAGAAACTACTGAGATGACCTTAGCTACCACATAGCAACTCCCTCAAAACTCAGAACACCTTAGCAACCCCTTAGAAACTATACCTTAATAACTGCATCGCAACCCCCTAGAGACCACTCAGAACACCTTAGCAACACTCTAGAAGCCTCACCTTAGAAATCACATCACATCCCCTTAGAGACCACTTAGCAACTCCCTAGAAACAACTCAGAACACCTTAGCAACTCCCTAGAAACAACTCAGAACACCTTAGCAACTCCCTAGAAACAACTCAGAACACCTTAGCAACTCCCTAGAAACAACTCATAACACCTTAGGAACCCCATAGTGATGCTGACTACATCACAGCATCATGGTGGCGAGCTATGCATGATCAAACACCACATTGCCTGCTGCTGAAACCACGGTGACAGGAAGTAATGGTGGGCTTATAGCTGCAGACAGGAAGTGCTTTTGTAGTTTACTCAGGAATTACAATTCAAAGATTGTCAGATGCTCAATTCAACCCGGTAAGGAAGTGTTTCTGTGGTATTGAGCATAAAAATTGTCCTGAGGCCGGTGAATTCACCAAGAATTTGGTAAAATATTGCTTCAGAAGCGTAAATCATCACTTAATAACCCCCCATTTGTTGCTATTGCTAAAGAATTTGCTCTGTGGGAGTTTTTAATGTAATTTTTACTTCAGGAATGGACAAAAGATGTGAAATTACAGTAGCCTGTGTGTCTCTTTAAGACAAAATCAGGCTCTAAATCAGACTCTCTTTCTGAAACTCACGTTGGCCTCAGACTTTGTAATGAGTAATAAATCAGACACTGTTGAGTTTTGAGTTGACATGCTTAGAGAGAGATCCACAGGGACTTTTACAGGAGGACTTGGACAATGTGTGTGTGTAAGTTAGCAGCAGCATTTGTCACCCTCAGCCGCCTGTTTATGTACTGACCGCATTAGTGGCATGGAAAACCCCTGTGTGTGTGTGTGTGTTCTCAGCTCTGCTGGATGGCAGCCATGATGTCTTCATTTATCTGCTGCTCTGTTAACAGAGCCCACAATAACAACCCTAGGACACACACACACACACACACACTGAGACCCCAGAGCATCTGCAGTGCAGAAACATAAGAGAGTTAAGACCATCGCACACACTTCTGTGCACAACAGACACGTAATGCTTTTATATTGTGGTGCAGATTGTGTTTTTAGTAGAAATACTGTAACATTCAAAACTCAATGATTTCCAGTCCATCCAGGGCATTTATTGAAGATACTGTACAATACTTGATATATCTTTTTATTTTTAAAATTTATTTCGATTGATATAATAGAAAAATTTATTATATTTAATTTATTTATTAGTATTTGTCTTTTTTGAAATCTTAAATGGACTAATGATATGATTTTCAATGTCATTTGTATTTGTAATATTCGGAGTATATAAAATATAGATGCAATCTCAATCTGGTTATATTTAAAATACAATTATAATATATATATATACAGTGTGTTTTATGTGTTGTGTAGACTATAATATTATTACAAGACCGTGTGGTCCTTTTCTCTCAGCACAGATATAATATTACAAGAGTGAGAAATACACTCATATTTCATACCTTTCATAGCATTTACTGGTTTCCTGAAAGCTACTTATGTTAGTCAAATAAATATAAACAGTAATACTTAATAGGTTTCTTGAATCAAACACAAACAGGATTAGCTTTTATTTTTTTGACCATTTCAAATGCCCCCTTGATTATTTAATTTAAAATTATTTCTCATAATTTTAATTTTATGCTAGAATATGACTTTACTAAAGCTTTTAGTCTTAGCTGGGTGCCATAATATAATATTGTTATTTAAAATTTTTAGTTATTTAAAATATATGTATAAATATTTTACCACCATGTTATGGAAGACCAGCATAAGACAAAAAGCTTTAGTAAGTCATAATTATAGCATAAAATGTAAAATTATGAGAATAAAAGGTCATGTAAGTCAGTCTCAGCAGTGACTTTTTCTCTCATAATTTTGACATTTTGTGTTCAAATTGTTTCATGGACGCTAATATTTACTTGTTTTATATATAAATAATCAGAGAGGGGCATGGAAATGGTCATAAAACTAAATCCTGTTTGTTTTTGATTCAAGAAACCTATTAAGATTGTACTGTTTATATTATATTATGACTAACATAAGTAGGCTTCAGGGAAAACAGTAAATGCTACAAAAGGTATCAAATATGAGCTTATTTCTCACTCTTGGAATATTATATCTGTGTTGTGCTGAGAGAAACGGACCACACACACAAGACAAACAGAACCAAGAGACATACGAGTGTGTTTATGAAAGAACAAGAGAGATTGAGTGCTAATCAAAGGGGTTTTTTCTTCATCCATCATTTTTCCCGTCATAAAAGTGTGTCAGTGTGTCTGAGAGCGATTACAGGCTTCTGATTGGCTCTGATGAGTAGGGTTGGGAACTGATAACCGCTTCTTATTCAGAACCGGTTCTGTTTTTTGAAAAGAACCAGAATCGTGAGCAATTTCTAAGTTTCGGTTCCGAAAACGGTTCTGGTGCGACACGTGACCAAGCGCTGTGAGCAGCCTTACGCCGGTGTGTCCCGTAAAGGATGTCACAAACCAAATAACAGAAACGCCACCCTGCCTCTTTAATTATTAAGCACATTGTTTCCCATGACGCGCACTCCACAGACGCGCCGCGTCTTTAAATGACGTTTTCCACGACTGTACGCGCACTCGCATCTTTGATAAATGTGCACGTTGTTTTGTCTGACTGTACTTTACTCGGCAGTCACGCTCCCCTGCCAGCCACTAATACATTCTTTTTTTGTCCATATTGTACTTAATATACTCAACTGACTTCAACTTGGACACCTAAATAAATAGACTGCTATTGTTTGCACAGTATAGAGTTTAGATTATAGTGTATAAACCGTTTCATATTCACAAGAGTGATAGAAAATATTTTCATGCATTTTAAATGTTTACACCATCTCCTGACTGCATTATTATTTGTAAAATAGGGGCTTTATGCAGTGTGTGTATACATGGTTTATATGTATAATATTTCATTAATTTAGGGAACTGAACAACTGATCTTATCCCTCAAGGACTATTTGGCCAACCACTTATTCCTGCTTGAAAGCAAAATTATTATTGAATGTAAAAAACATCAACTAATGAAGCACATGCATTACCATCACTTTACTTGCTAACCTTCCAGCAACACTACATTCAGTTAGGTAAAATAGTAAAAAAAAAAAAATTTGTTAATTTAAATGGAACCGGAATCGGAACCGGAAAATTTCTAACGATACCCAACCCTACTGATGAGTAGATTACAGTCTGCACTTGTGTCTGCGCTTGCTCTCATTGGTCGACTGACGTCGCCGTGGCGTCCAGACATTTGGAACTTGATGTCATGAGGAACCTAACGGATAGATGCAGCCAATAATATCAGTCTAATGACCTTTACTGTTATCAGTGTTCTCAGAGCCGACTGCGACGTGCGTCTGGGAGGGTGGAGGAGAGTTTTTCTGCCAGTGTTGTTGTTTTTATTTGCGGTGGATGTTTGTTAACATCCTGGCTCTGCTTCAGTCTGCTGGTGGGGCCGTGATGTCCAGCCACAAGTGATTAGACATGGAGACAGGCATCTCATTTCCATCTCATCTCTCTCTCGCTCTCATTCCGACCCACCCGATACGATGACTGAATGATTAGTAGCTCAGAATCTGTTAAAAATCAGTTACTATTCATCAGCAACCTGCTGTTTGTACATTGTTGGACAGAAAATGTCCAACCCATCTTAATAATAATGATGATAATAATAATTTTTATTTATATAGCGCCTTTCCAATGTTGTTTTCGCAATGTTAAAGTCAACATGACATCCAATTAATTTTCTTATTATTCCTGGACTTATTGTGCATGACAATGTAATGACTTGCTCTGCTCCTGCTACAATTAACTTTTTCTGGTTGATATCAAGTCACCACACACACACACACACCACCACACACACACACCTATATATATAAATATACTATATATCCATATAAACTATTATTATGATAAAATGTATAATACACAATAATTGTTTTTCATGGACACAAAAAGTTTAAATTATGAGATAAAAAGTCACGAGCAGTCAGCATCATGACGTTTTCCCAAATATATCTGTCGCGCCTTCTGTAGTCGGTCGTCTTTCGCGTGCGCTAGTGAATCTGGGGTTGGGGCTGCATGCATTAGGTCTCCCGGAAACAGAGGGATGAGGACGGGGGTCTGGGTGGGAAAGCCTGGACGCACACCCCGCAGCCAGGTGGGGAGGTGATGGTACAGAACGTCTGACAAGCACTCCACATCACTAAGCACCAGCAACATAAATAAGAATGGGTAGGGGGGTACAACGGGCGGGGCAACTGGGGCGGGTCTAAGACGGGGGCGGACAGGTGTCCTGGCGCTTGCGGGCCCTACTAGGACTAGCGTGTGTCCTCTTCCGCGGCGGTACTACGGCAGGCAGTCGCCGGGGCGTAGGGGCTGGGATTGGCACACACATGGACACAACACATAAACTCATTCATCACAGGGTGTCACAGGGGCGCTAACTGCAGTTTTTGTTTTTATCATTCACACCATCAAGCCATGACCCCATTGGAGTACAATGCACAATGTAAAAGCATAATTAACTCTCACACTAACTCAACACCATATCATGGTTTGAAACGAGGGGGAAAGGAGTGAACGTGTGGGTAAAGAGCGCTAGACTCTATAGATTACATCGGGAGCCTTGAGCAGAAGAAAACTGTCCTTTTTTGACCTGAGCATGTCCCGTGGGCCACTACACTGGTTCATGAATGATCTCTCTGCCTCCGTTCTTCTGCGTCGGCTGAAGCGACATCTTTTAAGTGTGTCGCCATTGAAAAAGCACCATATACGGAAACTTGAGCTTTTTTTCCATACGCGTAAGATTTCTGTCACCAAAAATAATTTATTTATAAATCACACAGTAAAAAAATATATAAATGTCTATAATGATTTAGATAATTTTTTTATTTATTACATAGTTCAAAGTATAAAAATAAAATGCAAAAGCACTCACCTAAACCTAAACAAAATCCAAATGAAAACGAAAATATAAAAAAACTAAGTCAAAATATACAGGGAGGTGGGGACACCACAATAAGTTGTTAAAAAAAAAATAAATAATACTACCTCGCTGTGTTTTAAACTGTTCTTTGCTGTTGTACCTGTAATACGTTAAGATGAATGGCATTTCACAACTTTTAAGATTGTTGAATAAGTTCCTGTAGGATTTTTCTTCCCATTTTATCAAAAATCATAAGTCTGATCACTCAGAAAAATGAACAACATCAAGTCTTTTGAGATGTCGTTCATGTTTGTATCTCAAATAGCACAGGAATTAATGTCAGTGATAATGTGAGACAAAAATGCTTGATGTGACCTTTTCTTTTGTCACCATTAATTAAAGTCACTCCATGGTGATCATTTTCCAACAGATGTAATTGATTTCTGTGTTATTCAGGTGGATTGTGGAGCGTGTTCACATTAGGCGGAGTCAGCAGCGGGCCGGGGGCGGAGCAAGATCAGAACCCTCTCCCACTGTCCAATCAGAGTCTGCTATTGCTTCTGGTTCTGGCCAATCTGACTGACGGAGCAGACTGTCCGAACCCCTACCGCCAGGCTGTTACCTGCTTCAAAAACACCCAAGGTAAACCAGACTGGCTCTCATCCCAGTTTGTTTGTGTTTTTAGTTCAGTGAGTTGAATTAGTTTCACTGAATCTCTATTATGTGTTTCAGATTCCTCATCCCTCCCGTCTCCTCAGCCTCACACGTTTCAGATCAACTTTAACAGTCTGTACACAGCGCTGTACGAGCAGCAGAAATCAGACCAGGTGACGCTACTGCTCTACACGCTACTGCACCAGAACAGCAACATGAGGACGTACATACTGTCCCGCACGGACATGGAGAACCTGGTGAGATCATATATGCATTTCATAGTGCTTGCAGAACATATGCATTCATTCAAATGCAATTGCAGACTCCTGACTCCTGTCAATCAGTCACTGTGGGCGGGACTTTTTAGACAGGGATGTGTTTTCTTTTTAGTGGTTGATGTTTGTTTGTTTTTTTTTATTATATGCCGATACGTTTTTCTGTTTGGCCCATGTGTCAGAAGATTATACATTATTAAAACTAGTAAACACAGAAGTATTGTAACATTTGCTTTTCTATTATTAGTAATATAAAGGGTAACGCTGTAATACTTTCTCATTTACTCTCTCGCTGATCGAAACTTTAAAACCTTGATTTCAAACTACGCTGTGCAGTTTGCCACTGTCATATTCACTGTGTACTGTATGTAAAATTAGTGCAAACGTTATTTGAAAAAATATGATTGATTGATATGACTGATTACTGATTGCAATGTTGCGAATTACAGTTTATTTCCTTTTTATTCATATTTTTAAGTTTCTTTACAAAATAAAGAAATTGCAGTCTAAATTATAAATCTGTTTATTTTACAGAAAAAATATTTTAATTATTTACATTTTATTTATTTTCAAATTTTTTTATTTTACAGATTTGATTTAAATCATTTACATTTTATTATTTTATTTTATAGATCCGTTTATTTTACAGTTTTTTTTATTTTATTTTCAATTTCAGTTTTTTCATAAAATGTATTTTCAAATGATATCTAATTTAGTAAATATTATGTGAAACAAATATAAATTTAAATTCAGCAGTTGTTATGCATGTAGCTTTAAATGCGTCTTTAAATTATGTAGTGTGATATGTCAATCAGCTTTTTATCAGCAGTTGGCATCCCTGGTTTCTAAGATATCAGCATCGGGTATCAAGAAAAAAAAATCACCGTCGGTTACTAGGGGTGCTCCGATCAGGATTTTTGAGACCGACCACAGAAAGCAGTATCTGCCGATACGATCACCGATACCGATCTTTTTAAGCCTTCTTTTTATCATGTAGAATTATTATAGTAATACTCCAATCAGGAATTTTAGGCATTTATTCAGGGCCTGAATTTTATTTTTGAAAATGGGGGGAATTTTCCTCTTGTGACTATTGTGAGAGGGTTTTTTTTTTTTATTTGAGGGGGGGAGCATTTTTTAGACATTTTTCAAAAATATATATATTATCTCACCTAAATGTTCGATCATGCAGTGCATTTTTGTTTTTATACCCGTGCAATTGTTGCACAATAGCTTAGACACAGCACAAAAAAAGTTGCTCAAGCAAGTGGCAAAACATTTAAAATTCTTTTCTTACGTTATCACAAACATTCTAAATTAAAACTTACCACTGACAGAAACAGTCAGCTATATTGCCTTTCATTTAGCTTATTACAAGCAATCCTGCGGTTCATAAACAACTTTGTTTTCCTACGAGTGCCATCTATTATTGCCTTGTTTATCTAAAAGTGCTCTTTTCCTTTAAAACTAGCCAACAAGCCATATTTGTTGACTGTGAAACAGTAGACTTTATTTATATGTATTTATGGTGTAATTACTAAATTTTCGTTTTCATATTTACCGCAAACAATGCACTGTTACCTTAATTCAGCGCTTGCAGTGCAGCAAAAATAGACTCTGTGTGGAAGCAATGCTGCAGACGCATCGCTACTGGAACGCACTGCCGGACCGCAACCGTGTGCAGGGTGAACACTGGCGAGAATTAAAAAGAAATGCAATTTATCAACTTTAGTGATGATGCAACACTGCCTCGATTGTGCAAGTGACAATTCCTGTCAGCTGTGCAGCGTGCAGCGTGCAGCTCGCTTATAGACAGACGTGATGTGTGGTGATTTGAAGCCATTTGCGTATTTTGAGAGGGAAAGAGAGAGCGCGCGCGGTGATTCACTCATGCTGTTTGTTAACTTATGTCACACAGAAGGTTTTCAAATTACTTTAAGAGTTATTTAATGAAGAAATATTAATTGCACCTCACCTTCAGCATAATAATAATTTTACCCGCGCCAGACAGAGACTGAGACGGTGCCGCTGCATGTCGTGACAAACTTATCACAGCAGATGCGTCATCAGATTGAGATTGTTTTTTGGAGATCGGCCTTTTTAGAGACCGCCGATCAATCATCCCAACGTGATTATCGGCCGATAGTGATTGGTAGCTGATCAATCGGAGCACCCCTATCGGTTACACAATAGTAAAGGATTTTGTCTTTCTGTCTCTGAAGGTGTTGCCGATTCTTGAGATCTTGTATCATGTCGAGGAGAGAAACTCTCATCATGTATACATGGCCCTCATCATCCTCCTCATCCTCACAGAAGACGACACCTTCAACCGCTCCATACATGAAGTGGTGAGGTCACAGTTAATCCCAATCAGAAATCAGATAAAGAATCTGCCATAAATGGTTTTGAAGTGTGTGAATATGTGTTTGGATAGAGGTTTGAGTCTGGAACTGATTCCACATCTGTGATTCCAGGCAGGGAATGAGACCCACCATGACACGTTGTGTGTGTGTGTGTGTGTTTTCTCTCAGTATATTTATGTAACCGATGCAGGACAGATTGTATTTGCAGTTGTTTATCCATTGAGCTTATGTTTATAGATCTGAATGAAAATAACAGTGATATGCATGCACAATGTGTTTGCACATTTGTCAAGTTTTGTTTCAATGCATCAGTTATTATCATGTTTTTCATAAAAACTCACACACAGACACTGTTACTTCAGAATATACATCAACAATTGTTTGAAGATTGTGGTTTGCAGATAATTACAGTGGTGCACATTGCGCTCCAACAACTCAAAAACAACGACCAAATTTGACCAAGAAAAGTTTTTTTTTTTTTTTATTTTTAAACGGATTTTGTTATAATACTATTTACATTTTTAACATATTAGCTTAATCTGGGGTTTTAGTAGTTACAGGACATATTTCCAAGGCTATTTTCTAGGGCTGCACGATAAATCGCATGCAATTGTCATGCGCATCTCGTCAGTAAAGCTGGTTCTGTAATCAGTAGTAAATCTCCATCACGTGCGTTCAGATGGAGCGGCATTTACTACACAGAGCTGTAGTTCACTGACAAGCTACGCAATATCGCGTTCATTATCGCAGGAGATATTAATATTGTTGATGTAGATGATTTGTTTCTTCATCAGAGCAGATTTGGAGAAATTTAGCATTACATCATTTGCTCATCAATGGATCCTCTGCAGTGAATGGGGTCCGTCAGAATGAGAGTCCAAACAGCTGATAAAAACATCCCAATAATCCACAAGTAATCCACACAACTCCAGTCCATCAGATTAGTAAAGCATATAATTTAATATCTATCGACATATTAAGTATTGCTATATATAATATAAAATATATATAGATATATATATATATATATTATATATATATACACACACTCTAACTTTCCAAAGTTTAGGGTCGTTAAGATTCTCTATGCTCGCCAAGGCTGCATTTATTTGATCAAAAATACAAAACCATAGAATAAAAAAATTGAAACCGTAATAATAAGGATCAATTTAAAGCATCCTTGATGAATAAAAGTATTTGTCCATCATTTTTTTTAAACATTCCCCAAAAAAAAAAAAAAAAAAAAATTTTTTTTTTTGCTTACGGGAGGAATAATATTATGGATAGAGGACTCGTATATTAGCCAGAAGCAATGGCTTTCCAAAAATTCCTTAATATGGATTGGAGTTTTGTCAGCTTTTCATTTCAAAAGACATTAACTGATGGACTGGAGTGGTGTGGATTACTTGTGACTTATTGTTCTTTTTTTTGTCATCGCGGCAGGCCCGCTGTGACCGGCTTGGACCTGCTCGTCTTACAGTCTGACGGCACCTCCCACCATGTCGCTTTATCTAGCCCCTCCTGCATCCATTGCTGAGCGAGTGATGCAATGCTACATTTCTCCAAATCTGATCTACATCTTGGATGCCCATTTTTAGCAACTTTATTTTTTGGGAACTATACGCCTTCCTCTCTTTGATGTTATCATTTAGTGTGGCCCCCCCTGTTTTGTTTTTGTTTTAGCTTTGTTTGATTTAGCTTTTAAGCAGATTTCAGTATTTAAGTCATTTCATATTTTCAGATTTCATCGTAGTTTTAGATTTAGCATGCAATAAAACCCTGCTTTAAATAGAGGAACAACTCATGTATTTATTGTTAGTTATTGTTGTTTTCTGTTCTTTTTCTCTCAGATGTTGAAGAACATCTCCTGGTATACTGAGCGCGTTCTAACGGAGATCTCTCTGGGCAGCCTGTTGATCCTGGTTGTGATTCGGACCATCCAGTTCAACATGACACGGACCAGGGTGAGACCAGAACCAGTGACAAAAAGTCACGTGAAGCTCCATAAATATCCAGATCTTTGGCCATGGGCACATGCAAATTTATTATGTAACAGCGAGACTCACAGCAACCAGCTCATGAGTTTTACAAGATTGCTGAAGTTTTATATTAGATCTGTGAATATATTCAGTCCAGGGAGTCCAATGAACAGAGCGGGTTTTTATATTCAAAGTAAAATGGAGTCATTTCATTCTGTTTTGCCCTGCGAGAAGAAACAACACAAATTATTTATGCATGGTTTTATTGATTTCCCCTGCTTTAGGATAAATACCTCCACACGAACTGCCTGGCTGCCCTAGCCAACATGTCAGCCCAGTTTCGTAACCTACACCAGTACGCCGCCCAACGAATTATAAGGTTAGTCAACCAACAACTGGCTAGTTGATTATTGAATATTTTATTATATTATAGTGTATTGTATATACAGAACTGGCCAAAATGTGGGGTCAGTAAGATTTTTTCAAACAAATTTAATACTTTTATTCATCAAGGATGCAGTAAATTGATCCTTATTATTACGGTTTAACATTTTTTATTTGATTGTTTTGTATTTTTGATGAAATAAATGCAGCCTTGGCGAGCATAGAGAATCTTAACGACCCTAACTTTTGAAATATAGAGTATATTAAATTAATTCTTTACTAGATTATTAATAATACTACATTAATACTTAATATATAGTATGAAATGTTAGTTAATATAGTAATAATTTTTTTATATATGGAAATGTATATAATGAAATGTACTAATACAACATGTATACTCTTTACTATCTTAGGTTTAATACAATTTGTTATATAAAAATTTACAATATACATAATATTACATGTATATAATTAAAATGTTGGAAGATTTTATAATATATACTATAGTAATCTCTAAGTAATATTTTGTCTGTATGTTTTGTGGTCTGCTTAATTGTTCTTTCTTATTAAGATGTTTTACATTCTAATTTCTATATATAACTTGTAACTTTTAGATACACACCCACACACCACACCCACATCCACACACACACACACCACACACACATATATATCTATAATATATATATATTTAGAGATGCACCGATCGCTCGGCTATGGCTCGGAATCGCCGATTGCCTCATGATCGCCCGTATCGGTGTCGGCTCGTTCACCAAAAAAAAAATCTCACTTCTTTCCGATTTCGAGCCGATCCTTTTTGTTACCAGCGGCACAGGCAATAATGTCAGCCGTGCATTCTCGCTCTCTTCTCTCCGACGACCCCTTCTCTCTCACACACGTCTCATTCGCTCCGGTTAAATAGTGCTTGCATTGTGCATTATAGTCTTTCCCACAGGTTTCGCGCTTATACAAACGTGAGCGCACCACCACTGATCTATATTAGTGGAGCGCACAAGCTGCGCTCAGTCTCAAACAGCTTGTGAGCCACAAATACTAAAATGAGTGGCTAACTGCGCTAAAATGTTCAAATACATACAAAATTGTCAAATTCCCATCTTGGCGAGTATCCAGTTAAACACAGTCAGTTTTGGGAGCGTTAAATAGTTGAGAAAGCGAACACATGTTGTGTAACAGAATATTGGGTCCGTGGATAAACTCTTAAGGGGGACCGCAGTCCAATATTCCTGCTGCTGTCTGTCACATTAATCAAAGAACAAAAGACAAAGAAAATCACTTTCTGCTCTTGACTGAATACGTTTTATAACTTTAATGGTAAGCATTAATCTGTATTTAATTTTTACAATGAAGACTACAGAAATTAAAGTAATCAAATGTAAAATAACACTGGATGTGTTATTTTACATTTGATTACTTTATTTTCTGTAGTATTTCTTACCTGAATAAACTTACTTACCTGAAAAACTTAGTTTCATAGCTCTCTTTATTCTATTGCATTTACAAACCCAATTCCAAAAAAGTTGGAACACTGTACAAATTGTGAGTAAAAAATGAATGGAATAATTTACAAATCTCATAAACTTATATTTTATTCACAATAGAATATAGATAACATATCAAATGTTGAAAGTGAGACATTTTGAAATGTCATGCCAAATATTGGCTCATTTTGGATTTCATGAGAGCTACACATTCCAAAAAAGTTGGGACAGGTAGCAATAAGAGGCCGGAAAGGTTAAATGTACGTATAAGGAACAGCTGGAGGACCAATTTTGCAACTTATTAGGTCAATTGGCAACATGATTGGGTATAAAAGAGCCTCTCAGAGTGGCAGTGTCTCTCAGAAGTCAAGATGGGCAGAGGATCACCAATTCCCCCAATGCTGCGGCGAAAAATAGTGGAGCAATATCAGAAAGGAGTTTCTCAGAGAAAAATTGCAAAGAGTTTGAAGTTATCATCATATACAGTGCATAATATCATCCAAAGAGTCAGAGAATCTGGAACAATCTCTGTGTGTAAGGGTCAAGGCCGGAAAACCATACTGGATGCCCGTGATCTTCGGGCCCTTAGACGGCACTGCATCACATACAGGAATGCTACTGTAATGTAAATCACAACATGGGCTCAGGAATACTTCCAGAAAACATTGTCGGTGAACACAATCCACCGTGCCATTCGCCGTTGCCGGCTAAAACTCTATAGGTCAAAAAAGAAGCCATATCTAAACATGTTCCAGAAGCGCAGGCGTTTTCTCTGGTCCAAGGCTCATTTAAAATGGACTGTGTCAAAGTGGAATACTGTTCTGTGGTCAGACGAATCAAATCAAAATTTGAAGTTCTTTTTGGAAAACTGGGATGCCATGTCATCCGGACTAAAGAGGACAAGGACAACCCAAATTGTTATCAGCGCTCAGTTCAGTAGCCTGCATCTCTGATGGTATGGGGTTGCGTGTGGCATGGGCAGCTTACACATCTGGAAAGGCACCATCAATGCTGAAGGTATATCCAAGTTCTAGAACAACATATGCTCCTATCCAGACGTCGTCTCTTTCAGGGAATACCTTGCATTTTCCAACATGACAATGCCATACCACATACTGCATCAATTACAACATCATGGCTGCTTAGAAGGATCCGGGTACTGAAATGGCCAGCCTGCAGTCCAGATCTTTCACCCATAGAAAACATTTGGCGCATCATAAGAGGAAGATGCGACAAAGACCTAAGACAGTTGAGCAACTAGAAGCCTGTATTAGACAGAATGGGACAACATTCCTATTCCTAAACTTGAGCAACTTGTCTCCTCAGTCCCCAGACGTTTGCAGACTGTTATAAAAAGAAGAGGGGATGCCACACAGTGGTAAACATGGCCTTGTTCCAACTTTTTTGATATGTGTTGATGCCATGAAATTTAAAATCAACTTATTTTTCCCTTAAAATTATACATTTTCTCAGTTTAAACACTTGATATGTCATCTATTTTGTATTCTGAATAAAATATTGAAATTTAAAACTTCCACATCATTGCATTCTGTTTTTATTCACAATTTGTACAGTGTCCCAACTTTTTTGGAATCGGGTTTGTATTTGTGCTATTGTTTTCAAATTTTTTTATTTGTTCTTATTTTATTAATTACTTTTTACTTGTTTTTTTATGAAAATAAAACTTAGCGTTGAAGAAAAGTAGATTTTTGTTTGTATATGCTGTCAATTATAGTTCTTAGAAAGAAAATCATACTAACGAAAAATCGGAATCGGCCAAGAAAATTGCAGTGTCCGGTGCATCTCTATATAAATAAATATATGTATATGTGTGTGTGTGTGTGTGTGTTGTGTATAAAAGATTGTGTAACGCACGCACAGCACACACACCACCCACACACCACAACCAATGTAAATCTACATTTATCCCTTTTAAAATATATAATTTAATCACAAAAAATATATAGATATAGATTTAAATCATTTTAAATTTTATAATAATAACTTGTCAGTAAATATGTAATGTGAATGTTAGATGCTACAGCTGTTATCAGGTGAGTTTGTTTGTGTCCATGTTGAGTAAATGGTCCAGCATCACAGATGGGCTTATTTGCATCAGCCCAGAAACTGGATCTTGTTTGAGATCAGGAAGGTGAACAACTGTTAGAGAACAAACAAGCGCTTTCTAACACTTCCATTTATCCACCGATGAACACAAACAGATCGCGTTTCATTGCATGATGTTTGTTATACACACACTGAATTAAAGTGAATGAAATGTTTGTTGACTTTGGTAGCAAAACACCCCGGTCACCTCATATGCACTGAAACTGAGCCGTGTGGGCTGTTTTCAAGGCCGCTGACAATCAATGGTCGGATTGGTTGGAAATTTGCAAGGCTTTTGTTTCCTGAATAATATTGCACATTGTTTTAACATAGCATAACATAAAAACATAGTGCCACATTGTGAACAGTATCGTAAAAAAGCATGTCCTCTGGCAGAGTCAGTGGCTTTAGTTGAATAAAATCATGTGTTTTGATATTTTGCAGTTTTTATTGTTTTGTCATTGTGAAATGCATGTTACTATGTTTATGTTTTGGTTTCTGTTGCCCAGATTTTGAGAAAACGCAGTAGCAGATTTGTCCTTATCGTTTAAAGTTGGTTCTTTTCTGAGTCTTTTGACAAATTCATTAAAAAGAACTGCTCAAAAGAGTCATTTGTGAATTCGACTAGGTTGTTCTGTATGATGTTCTGCTTTGTTATGAATTAGGTTCCGGTTTCTTTATGTCTCCATCAGTAAGGTTTTTTTTTATTTTTATTTTTTAAGTTATTCAGACCAATTCAAACCACTAACATGTGAGACTGAGACTGAATTAGTGACCAATTTATTTAAAAGAACCATTCAAAAGAGTCATTTGTGAATTAGAATACTGTATTGACCCGAATATAAGACAATGTTTTTTTTCTTGGAAATACATCTGAAAAAACGCGGTCGTCTTATATTCAGGGTCTAGACTTTGACATGTCAATAATACACCCACAACAATAGGTGGCGCCAAATACGCATAAAACGAGTGTGCCATGAAATACGTAATGTGTGTTGTAAAGATCGCGAGTAAAAACAAAAGAATAAGAAAAGCTTACAGCTGCATGAGTCGTGACTGTCACGTTAGCCTGATGGGACCAAACTCCCTTCGTGATTTTAAAACGTAAGACAGTACCCAGATTTGAAGACTACAGTAAGATTGAACTTCTACTGTTAATAAGATTTTGGTAGGCTACTAGTAGATGGATAGCCTAAATGTCCTAATTCAGATGGGCTACCTGTTTTTTTTATGGTATATCAAAAAGTGTATATTTTTTAAAATGTGATTGTTGGTACAGTTGACCAGTTTTTACCATACTTTCAAAACAAAAATTAAAATAGGAAAAATATGCAATATGAAAATAATTGAAGACAAAATGTGTTTTACTGAGAAAAAACAAGATTTGGTTTTTAAAAAGCCTTTTTCCAAAAGGTACATCTGGAAAAAGGGGGGGGTCGTCTTATAATCAGGGTCGTCTTATATTCGGGCCAATACGGTAGTACTGTTTATTTGTTCTTCTGATTTTGATACTGGTTTCTTAATGATTACATGATTCTTTTAGTATTTCAGACTGATTCACGCGAATGAGACCGATTTTGATTGAGTCTTTTGACCAGTTCTTTAAAGAACTGCTCAAAAGAATCATTTGTGAATCAGAATAGGATGTTCTGTGAGTTTGTTGTTCTGATTTAGATTCTGGTTTCTTAATGTTTCCATCATTGATTTTTTTTTTTTTTGTTATTTAGACTGATTCAAACCACTGGCATGTAAAATTGAGACTGATTTGTTTCTTTTCCGAGTCTTTTGCCCAATTGATTATCAAGAACCGCTCAAAGGAGTCATTTGTGAATTGTTGTTCTGATTTAGATTCTGATAAATTCAGACTGATTCTTTTCAAGAATCAATTCAAGAACTGCTCAAAAGAGTCATTCATGAATCGGAATGACTGGTTTCCGAATTGATTCCATTAACAATTCTTTTAGTTCTTTAAACCGATTCAAACTGTTAACGTGATGTATTGAGAGAGTTTTGGTCTTTTCTAAATCTTTTGACAAATTCATTTCAAAGAACTGCTCAAATGAGTCATTTATGAATTGAACTAGGCTGTTCGGTGACTGAGTTTGTTCTGATTTCAATTCTGCTTTCTTAATATTTCCAATAATGATTATTTTAGTACTTTAAACGGATTCAAACCGATAACATCTGAGATTGAGATTGATACATTTCAATTAAAAAGAACTGCTCAAAAGAGTCATTTCTTAAATCAGAATAGTCAGTACTGTATGTTTGTTGTTCAGATTTCAATTCTGGTTTCTCAGTTGATTCTATTAACGATTCTTTTAGAACTTTTATACATATTCAAACCTTTAACACATGGTATATCAAGAGTGGTTTAGTCTTTTCTGAGTCTTTTGACAAATTCATTCAAAAGAACTGCTCAAAAGAGTCATTTGTGAATTGAACTAGGTTGTTCTTTGAGTTTGTTGTGATTTTTAATTTTGGTTTCTTAATGTTTCCATTAATGATTCTTTTAGTAATTCAGACAAATCCAAACCAGTAACAGTCTTAGTCTTTTCAGAGAATGAATTAAAAATAACCGACACTCATTTGTGAATCATTTAAGGCTGTGCTGTATGTCTGCTGTTCTTTTCTTTCAATTCGCATGCATTACAAACCCACAGCTCAGCTGAAACATCATTTCAGTGGCGGTACAATCAAACGTTATAGAGGATCTAAATAATAGCTAGTTCTCAGTCACACTAAACGCTCTCTCTTCATTTCTCCTCATTAGGAAGCGCACGATCCTGCCAAAAGACAAATGTAGCACTAAAGCAGCATTATGGCACGTTCTTCTGAAATGTCAGCCATATTTTCTCCGGCAGTGTCAGCATTTAATTTTATTTGTTCCTTCTCCTTCAGTGTGCTGTTTTCTTTCCTTCGGTTCTTGGCGGAGGGCAGAGGTATTGGCAGCGGCCGTCGCTGGCAGCTGGAGATAATGCTCACCCGCGGTAGCAACACATACCGTTTACAGAAATGCCCGTAGCAACTCTGCTAATGACGGGGGAACGCGGGGCCAGGCGCACTGATGTACATTACAGTGGCAGCGCAGAACTTCCTTTTAAAGCTGTTTTGTAGAGTTGTGGCGCACCGGCGGTGTTAGCGGTTAGCTGATAAGTTAGCATGGCTGTGCGTGCCAAGCGACAGTTTTTGCTTATGTGCGAGTAAGCAAAGGTCAGTGTTTATGGTGGCTAAATTGAATAATTATGCTATTTTCTCAGATTTTATTTATGGGTGGAGTTGCAGTTCTGCTACATGTGCTAATGTCAATCATCAGGCATTATTTCCTATGACCTTACACGCTTTTAAAGCAAACCAGACGCTCATGATGGTGTAAATACCATGTTTGGTGGTCGGGTTTGTTGTTAAAACTGCCTTTAGGCAATTTATTACAAAAAAAACTTTCAGTGTTTTATTAGTGATATGGTAACACATTCAGTGATTTACTGTATATGAAATGCATTATAAGGGAATCCTTAATGCACTATAATTGATTCAAAACAGTGTTGTTTTTGGTAGTATTTTGGTACTGTTATAGTTATTAATATTTTGAAAACTTTTGTATTTTCATTTTTTTTAAGTTTAATTTGAGTTTTTTTTAAAGTAATTTTTTGTCATTTTCATTATTTTTTTTTTAAATATGTTTTATATTCTTTTTTATATTAAATTTTTTTTTGTCATTTTTATTAGTTTTTAAATAATATTTCTTTTTAGGTTTAATTTATTTTTATTTCAGTTGTTTTTAGTTCAGTTATAATTTTTACCAGTTAGTAATTTTAGTATGTATTATTTTTATTTAGTTAATATGTAGATTGTATTTAATTTCAGCTTTATTTCAAAACCAGAATGTTTTATAAGTTTGTGGTTACAATAATTAACTTCGATTCACAAAACACATTAAAATACACAATGTAATCTGTTTTATGTTCTTATATCCCATGGACATAAATTTTAATGTATTCTCCTTAAAACACAGCAAATTGCATGTATATGCTATCAGTTTTAATAATGCATGATGCTCCTTCAAAAGGAGATTTTTCAGAAAGAAATTGTGCAAACAAATTATTATTGAAAAGATAAAATGTTTTACATTTATATATTAAGTTTTCTATTATGTTAAATAGTTTATTCTGTTCAACCCATTCAGCCCAAAAAGAAAAGAAATATGATTTATTTTTAATGTCTCTTCTTTTTAATACTGTTTTTTTGTTTATTATTATATATTGATTAGTTGTTTTGTTTTCAGGGTGTTCTTGGTTACCAAATTGTGTTTCATTATATTCGTTATTTTATGATGGATTTATTTTAAACCAGTCCTGTCAGCATTAAGTATTATTGTAGAAGTTGTTTGTTTTCGAAGTATGAATGCCTGTTTTGTTCTAAAACGAACAAGTTGCCGGTATTACCGCAGTCCGTTCCATTGAGAGCGGTCTTAAGGCTATTGTTTTTCCGTCTAATGTTTATGTGTTTCCTGTGGTGGGTGTCGATAGCACACAGCTGCTTCAGAAATGAGGAAGAACACTGTGTGTCTCTTTGAAGCCTCTGTGTTTGTGAAAGTTTGGTATTGAAATACTTTAATAGTTCCAGTCTGCCTGGAGGATTCTGCTTCCTGTGCGGACAGGAAGTATTTAGAGTTATGAGGCCAGTTCTGCATTAGATGAGTTGGACGCGGACCACACAGATCATAGAGAGAGAGAGTGTGTGTGTGTGTGGTTGTATTTCTTGTTCATTGTGTGTCATGGGATGTTGATGCTGGAATGGCCGTTGCCCATAAAAGAGCAAAACCACAGGATGAGAAACACACACAGACTCTAAACTTTAGAGTTTCCTTAAGATGCCAAAATGTTGTCATTCTCTGCCTTTATAAGTTTGGATACTTAAAGGACTTATTCAACATCCAAAGTGTTTTTGCAACAATAAAAAACAACAACCTGGACTTTACAAAAAAAAAGTGTGTGGTGGGTGTGTGTGTGTGTGTATATATTATATATATATATATATACAATTTTTTATTTTAATTGATACATTTAATTAATATATATAATCTGTATGTATGTATTGTATATAAAATTGTGTAATTTTTAATTATATTGTTTAATATATAATTATTTATGTAATGTTTAGTATCACTGTGATTCTATTATAGATTGTATTAATATTTTGAATGAGCTTTATTATATTTTCAGTTTTTAGTTTCATTTAAATCTTAAAATTTCAGTATTTAAATATATTTTATTATTATTATTTTTAAATATGTCCATATATTTTTTATTAATTATTATTTCATTTTTTCATATTTTATTTTATTTCTGTTAACATTTATTTTATTTCAAGTAATGAAACTGTTTTTATGGTTTAGTTAAACCTGTTAATTACAATTTTAATTATATTAATATATTTTAAATACACATATTTTTTAACTTTATGGATACTTTTTGCTTTATAGAATCCCTTTATTTTGAATATTTTTTAAATTTTATGTGGACTTTGTGTGAGAAGACTATGTGAGTAACTAAACTAGTTAATTTATAACTCCGTTATTATATTGTTAGCACTATTTGTTCTAACCGGTACACAGACTTCAGTAGTTGTAATCTCTCTGTAAAGTAATGTGTGATGTCTCGCTTAATTGTTTCAATAAGCAGTTCTCACATTTTTAAACAAAGTAGTGCTGAAAAGATATTTGTTTTGATTTTAGCTTGATGTTTTTTAATTAATTTATTTCCTTGCACTGATAAAATATGAATACATTTGATTTTCAATTCAGTGTATATACAAGAGTAGAATGTAGAATGTATTGCATAATCATTAAATACATAATGCATAGACTATCTAAATATGCGCATAATAAATATTCAGGAACTGTATATAAATGGTATGTAATTGGTATTTTTTGTGTAGAGGTCCACTGTAATTTGGTCCTTGAGTCTGAACAGCCAGTAACCTCATGTTTGAGGAAGTGTTATCCGATACTGAATGAGTCTCTGGGAAAGCCAGGAGATCTTCATGGAGCTGCTGTAGATTTATGATGTGACGTTTGAGTGCATCTCAGTGGAGCGGTTGAGATCAGTGGCGTTAATTGGAATGAAGATGGATTCTGATATTATATACAGTATATTCTGTTGTTTTGAAGGCGGCATTGATTGTTTTGATCTTAAAGCTGTCAGATGAAGCACTTTAAACGTGTTTGATGGGTCTGTTACTTTAACGAGATCCCTCAGCGGAGTGTTTTCCCTGACTTTTCCTCCGTTTTCATTCTGCTTTCATCATTAAAGATCAAAATAAAGCTTTTCTTTTAAAGTAGTAGTTCACCCAAAGAAAGTATGAATAGAGTTATCACTGTCTGTTTTATTCTTTTGTTTCACCTTAAAATCAAAATATTCATTTTAGTTTTGTATAATATTTATGACAAACACATTTTCTCTCGAATTCCCATTACTGTAGTTGTCCAGGTATTTTACTTCAGATTTTTTTCTTCTTTTTAGATTTGCATTAATACAGTAGTTTTCATATATTACAGTAATATAATTTATATAATTGTATATAATGTAATATAAAATATATTTTTAAAGCACAGCATTAATTATATATTTTTACAATTTAATGACAATTAACATTTTTTTCCACCAAAGTCTCATTTTGTTTGTCCAGATGTTTTATATACCTTTATATAATTTTATAAATATATTGAATCATAGTTCAGTATTATTTATTGTTAATAATATTGTAATATTAAAAAGTATTAATATATATTTAATATTATATTGCTATACTACAAATACTGTATTAATGAAATCTGACAAAATGTATTGTTATTTAGTGTTGTTTATAATTTTATATTATTATTTATGTTTTTATTTATTTGTTTTCTTTTACATTAAGATGTTTTTGGACATTTTTTTTTTGCCATTACATTACATTTGCCATATAATTAATGCAAAAAATATAATTTCTCTCTTTTTTTTTTTTTTATTTCTTTTGATGTTGGGTATAATAAACGGCCCCTACGGTTTTTTCATGAGATTATTGTGCCATGCTGAGTAGTGAACCTAAAGTCTGTTCAGTCTGTGTGTCTTTGGCTGTTTTCCACAGGTGTTCTGTGTGCTAAACAACAGAACCACACGAGTTCTGCCCAAAACACCGTCAGTCACACACACCTGATCTGATAGACCTGCTAATCTGTCAACGGCATGATAATGCCTAACCACACTCGGAGAAACACGCGCTTGCATATATTAGCAGCAGCAGTGTGTGTGTGTGTGTGTGTTAAAAGCCCAGGTGCACTGAAGGACCCCGTTGGAAGAGACAGACAGGGTATTTTTAGCTCTGAGTGGCTTTAAGTGTCGACAAAGTGCAGCCGTGTCCCATTAGCACAGTGAGAACGCCACCTGCTCCAGACAGACAGACAGAAAAGAGACGGGAAAATCGACAGACACCAAATGAAGCACTTCAGTTGGCCGTACACAGACCGAAGTACCAGACTGTGTGTGTGTGTGTGTCTATCAGACAGATCAAAACCCAGACCAGACGGACAGATAGTTCTGTGTGTGTGCCAGCAGGCATTTAATGTGCTCTGACTCTCTCAGTAGGTCACAGTGACATGGCATTTCATATAAACACACTCCGAGCTCTTCCTGCTGCCGCAGCACGGATCTGAACCCCAAAGTAAATACAGATCAATCTAGAATCTCAGACCCAACGAGTCCTGAGCAACATTACAAAATAATCATTGTGCGATGTTTGACGTTCTGGTCGACGTGGGCTCTCTGGTTTGTGCTTGTGGGCTGCTTGTTTGCTTTAAAGGAAACGGTTGATAATAAGACCAGAGCGGGATCATAATATTTATGTTCTGATTTGTTTTCCTGTTTGCGTGGTGTTTGCTAAGTCAAGCAGCGCTATTACCGTTTCATATACTTTAAACTTCAGTGTTTGCGCATTAATGATTCCTCAAATCCTGTGTTTTTGAGGGTGTGGAGTTGTTGTGCTTAAAGAAGCACTGGCAACAACCTAGCGTCATGGAGGTGATTTAAGTACAAGGGCTATTGTCATGAACTAAAACTAAAACCATTAAGGATGCACAGAATGTTCGGCAACCAAAATTATTCGGCTGAAAATAGCAAAAAAAGCTCTTTCGGTGTTCGGCCAAATAAGCGACGACAGCGAGAGACTGTTTAGGACTGCATCGCGTGTCTTCGATGAGAAGAGGAAGGGGTGATTGTTGCTGGTTACTGTATGATGATTGAAATCGTGAAAGGGCCTTAAACAATTAGTAAATAAACTGCAGAACGTTATGTTTTCTAATACACGCACGCATTGACAGCGCTGCACGAACTCGCGGCGGATCTGCTTGTTAACCAGGGTTCAAAGTCTAAAGCGTGAGGAAAATCTGCACTGAAACAGTGTTACTCCTCAGTTGCTCAGTCACATTTTTATGAATTTTTACAAGGCATGTGACAATGCGACACGTACGACGAATTCGTAATGAGACTCATTTATAAATCTGCTGTTGTCAACAAAAAGGAAGCATTGAAGTCTTCCTGCGCGTTTCCGCCAAAATAAAAGTTGAGAAAAAGCAAGAACTCTATCAACGTTCATAAATGTTAGTATTGTAATTTTACTGTTCTGTAAAATAAAAAGACAATAATAATGATAATAATCATTATAACAGCTCTGTTATTACATTTATTATAACAATCACACATATAGTGTTCAAATTAAGATCTGTAATATTTTCTAATGTTTTAAAAAGTCTCTTCTCAGCAAGGCTGCCTTTAATTGTACAGTAAAAAATACATGCCTGATTCAAGAAGGGGGTCTGATGTCCTTATTAATTTTAAGTTAAATTGTGTTTTGTTGGTATAATGTCTGCTAGAATGGTAAATGTTTAGTGTTAAATATTTTTAAATTGTTTTTTTGTAATATAATTTTTTTTCTTTGAAAAGCTAGACAAAACAGTAAAAAGCCCATTTTTGGCTATTTAATTTATGCAATGGCAAAACCCCCCCACAGCAAACACGTAATTGCGGTCGTCCCTTCGGCCCAGTGTTTCATTTTGTTCAGCTTCGGCCAAGAATTTTCATTTCGGTGCATCCCTAAAAACCATTAAAGATACACATACATATATATCTTTTAATGGTTTTTAGGGATGCACCGAAATGAAAATTCTTGGCCGAAGCCAATATAGTTGTCAAGTCAAGTCTGCTTTATTGTCAAATCTTCCACATGTACAGCACATACACACAAAGAATTGAAATTGCGTTACTCTCAGAACCTTGGTGCATACAGATAACAAAATACAGATTAAATACAAAATACCCCTATACAAATAAGTAACATGTAAAATATATATATAAAGGCACAAGGCATATGGAAGATAGAGTGCAAACCAGTAAAGTAAACAGCAGTGCAGATATAGTGATTGTAGTGCAAAAAAATTATTTGTAGTGCAAAAGAGCTTATTTCAGACTGATTAAGGTGACATGTTTAGTACATAACTATATATTATATTATAATATATATATATATATATTATATATATATCATTATATAAATTAACTTTTAAAATAATTATATAAAACTTAAATTCGCATTTTTCATTTGTTTAGTTATAGTTGAAGTACTAAAGTACTAAAACTAAAATAAGCCGACGTATATATACTAGTATAAAAGTATATTGTCATTTAAAAAAAATACAAATGACAAAGATCACAATTAAATGATAACAATTAACTAACTTTACTAAAAATAAAGTTGTCTAAAAGCCGATTGTTTTCTATACTATTGTGGTATTTATTAATATTTTTAATTAACTTTAATTTTTATATTTTCAGTTTTCATTTATTTTCACTTTTGTCATTTTTTTTAATTATTTTTTTTGTATTTTTATTAGCTTAGTTTTAGTAATTTTAGGATTTTTAACTTATTGTTACCAACCAACCTTTCTAATTTTGTGTTCAAGTTGTTTAGTTTTACATCTAATATTTAGATTTTATTTAATTTAAGCTTTATTTCAGTTAATGAAAATGTTTTTTAATAGTTTGTTTTAATTACAATAACCAAGCTGGGTTCATCAGCTAACAGCTAAACTTTACATAAAATAAAACATTTAGAAATAAAATCTAAGGTAATATTAATAGTATATATCATGAGCTGCAATAAGTACTCGGGTTTTCTTTGTGAAAGTGGCGCTGTATTTTTGGAGGATAGGTTCACAGCAATGGGGCAGAGGAGTGATCCCGCTCTAATATTTGAGACAAACTATAATGAAAGACGTTTTTTTTCCTCCTGACGCAAAGTGTTTTAAGCAGTCAGAATGATAACCATGACTGCCAGGACATACATATATATATATATATATATATATATATATATATATACATACATAAACACACACATTTATTTGAAAAATATGTAAACTTTTATAATATACAGTGCCGTGAAAAGGTTTTGCCCCCCTTTCCTGTTTTTTTTTTTTTTTTTTTGCATATTTGTCTCACTTAAAAGATTCTGATCTTCAAACCAATTTTAATATTACGCAAATATAATGCAAGTAAATACAAAATGCAGTTTTTAAATTGTTATTTATTTTATTAAGGGAAAAAAGCCGTCCAAACCTACCTAGCCCTGCGTGAAAAATGTATTGCCCCCTCCTGTTAAATCGTGAATGAACTGCAATTAACCACATTATTTAGAAAGCTGAGTTAAATTTCACTAGCCACACGCAGGCCTGATTACTGCCAGACCTGTTGTATCAAGAAATCACTTAAATAGAACCTTTTCTGACAAAGTGAAGCATGCTTAAAGTGCAACACATCATGCCGTGATCTAAAGAGATTCAAGAACAGATGAGAAACAAAATAGTTTACATGTATCAGTCTGGAAAGGATTATAAAGCCATTTCTAAGGCTTTGGGACTCCAGTGAACCATGGTCAGGGACATTTTCCACAAATTGAGAAAACTTGGAACAAGTTGGTGAACCTTCCCAGGAGTGGCCGGCCTACCAAAATTACTCCAAGAGCGCAACGATGACTCATCCAGGAGGTCATAAAAGAACCCAGAACAACATCTAAAGAACTGCAGGCCTCACTTGCCTCAAAGGTCAGTGTTCATGATTCAACAATAAGAAAGAGACTGGGCAAATACGGCATCCATGGGAGAGTTCCAAGGGAAAAGCCATTGCTGACTAAAAAGAACACAAAGGCTCGTCTCTCATTTGCCAAAAAATATCTTGTTTATCCCCAAGACTTTTGGGCAAATATTCTGTGGACTGATGAGACAAAAGTTGAACTTTTTGGAAGGTGTGTGTCCCGTTACATCTGGCGTAAAACCAACACAGCATTTCATAAAAAGAACATCATACCAACAGTCAAACATGGTGGTGGTAGTGTGATGATCTGGGGCTGCTTTGCAGCTTCAGGACCTGGACATTTTGCCATAATTGACGGAACCATGAATTCTGCCCTCTATCAGAAAATCCTGAAGGAGAATGTCCGGCCCTCAGTTTGTGACCTCAAGCTCAAGCGCACTGGGTTTATGTAGCAGGACAATGATCCCAAACACATCAGCAAGTTCACCTCTGAATGGCTCAAGAAAAACTAAATTAAGGTTTTGGAGTGGCCAAATCAAAGTCCAGACTTAAATCCGATTGAGATGCTGTGGCATGACCTTAAACAGTCCATTCATGCTCAAAAACCCTCCAATGTGGCTGAATGAAAACAATTCTGCAAAGAAGAGTGGGCCAAAATTCCTGTGAAAGACTCATTGCCATTTATCGCAAATGCTTGATTGTAGTTGTTGCTGCAAAGGGTGGGTGGCACAACCAGTTATTAGATTTCGGGGGCAATTACTTTTTCACGTAGTGCCAGGTAGGTTTGGACAGCTTTTTTTCTCTTAATAAATGAAATAATTATTTCAAAACTGCGTTTTGTATTTACTCGGGTTATCTTTGTATAATATTAAAATTTGTTTGATGATCTGAATCTTTTAAGTGTGACAAATATGCAAACAATTAAAAAAACAACAGGAAGGGGGGGGGGGGGGCAAAAACTTTTTCACACCACTGTGTTGTGTGGTGTGGTGTGTGTGTGTAATGTATATATATATATATGAAATGTTTTTTTTGTATTTTTTACTCTGATATAATTTACTGTTATATATTTTATATATTTATATTATAACATTTTACACATCACCTAAATGCTTTTTTTTTTTTTTTTTTACTGGACATTTACCTAAATTGAACTTCCACTGTTTGAAGTGATTTTGTTGCATACTATTTTAACATACTGCTTTTTGCTACTTTACTCTACAGTATGCAGTAGGTAGTATCCTTAAAATATACCTTAATATATCCAACAGTCCAATAATATAATGGGTCTGGAATTACTTTATGGTTTATTAATTTTTCAGAAAATTCACATCGTTTTCATACCGCATTTCTAGTAATTGTAGTACAGAAGTATGCAATTCCAAAAGTACCAAGATTATAGAGTGGGTTGAAGCGAAATAAGTGGGTGGGTGTGTGTGTGTGGTGTTGTGTGTGTTTGGGGGTGGGTGTGTTGTTCTATGACGCTTCATACGTAGAACTCAAAGCAGGTGCCGTCCTTATGATTGATGGGCATCATTATGAGAACACTTATCCTTCCCATCATCCTGCCTGGCTCTCTGTCACCCCACATTGGTCTTTCTCACACACACACACACACACACACACACACACACACACACACACACACACACACACACACACACCACACACACTCAGGCAGGCGAGAAGGATTTGAAGGTCACCACAGTGAGGGAACTCATTACCCATGATTCATGTTTAATTCTTCCTTTAACATACAAAGCCTCTGATTGGTTCATCTCGGCCTGGCTATTATCACACACACTTACTAGGTGGAAACCAGGTCAGAAAGGTGTTAATGTGGGTATATGTATGCATGTGAGTATGATTTGTGACTTACAACATGAAGACCTAGAAAGCTGCCTACCTGTACAACATCTGACATCCCAGAATGCACTGCAACAAGCTCAGTAGGAAAGTGGTGCTTGTATTTCCTTCAGTAGTGGAAAATATGGGGACTGTCCCGGTTTTAATAAAGTAGAATCCTTTATTATGAAGTACGCTCTTTTTAGTTTAGTTTTAGTACGTTTAGTACTTTAACTCAAACCTGTTTTATTTCATTTAGTTGCCAAGCCAACATTTCTAATTTCTTAATTGTTTTTTTGCTTTTTAATTTAGTTCAGTTTTTCACCTAAAATTTAATAAATGTTTATTTGATTTTTAGAAATAAATTATTTTGAGTAGTTTTAGTTTTAACTATAACAACACTGGTTAATGTCTGGCTGTATTGGAATTAGGCAACTCGGTTGTGACTGAGACTTTTGATTAAATGAAATCATACAAACACAATTCAAGTTGTAGGAAACTTTTAGCCTGGTTTCTGTTGTTTATTCTTAACTTTCAGACGGAGGCAGAAATGCTTCTGATATTCATGCTTTCCTAGTCTTTTGTCTAAAATGTGACCCATTTTTCTGTCAAGTTGAATTTGAAAAACTGCTTAGAGAAACTGGAGTCTGGAGGTTTTTCTGATCCAGCCCTCATGCCCAGACCTGAGAGAAAACTCTGACCCAAATTACATACTGTACAGACCTAAGCTTCATTAAAAGATCTCTGAAACCAGAGCAGAGTTACAAAAGCTTGTGAACTGCCTATGTGACTGTTATATAGCGGTCATGCTAATCAGTTACGAGCTGCGTCTCTGTCTGGGTTATTACCATTAACTAAATCTATTCAAACATTTTTACTAATTTAAAAATGTAACTAAACTTTAAAAACTTAAATGAAAATCAGAAATATTGGCTTGGCAAATATCTGAAAAAAAGGTTGAATTGAAGAACAAGAATTGCTAAAAGTAAAACTATTACAATTTTTTTTATTAAAGCTTAGAAATATTAAAAAATATTAAATAAAATAATCACAAACAATATTTAAAATACTGAAAATATAAAAACTAAAAGCTAATTTAAAATATAAGAATAAACTATATATATATATATATATGCAAATACTAAAAATAACATGTTGCTAAGCTAAAACAGCCGCCCTTGTCAACTGACTAAATAATTTAATGAAGCCTAAAATTACTAACGGGAAAATTATAAAAACTAAACTGAAATAAAGTATCAATTAAAGCCTGAATAGCAAGATTTCAAAAAAAAAACTCAAATGGTATAAAAATAACAAACAGTATTGTACATAAAAATGCAAATTGAATATAATTATATAAATAAATATAATATAATATATATATATCATATATATCTATATATATGATGGCCAATTCAAAATGAATATATACTATAATACTATAATACTAAAATAAATCTGGTTCCAATAGTTTGTTGTTAGATTGTTGCTAAGCACTAATTAGCATTAAAATACATTGCGCACAGAAGTATTGAGTTAAATAATGGTTTTTAATTAATTAGACAATTTTTTTTTAATAAACAGTATTTAATTTTTTAGTATTGAATGAAATGAAAGTATATTTATTATAAATTTCTCTTGCTTTGTCTGCCATCTTTCCCTGAGCTCAGCATAATGCATTGTGGAAGGATGCTGCCTTTGAATTTTTGTCAAAATTAGGTATCTTAGCATATTTATGAGCAGTCTTAGCATGGGCAGCGTCACCTACGATGCCTTTGAATGCAGTTTCTCCGCTCTGACTCTTGGTCTTGTATCCAGATGTGCAGATTATGATCTTATATGTCTGAAAATCTGCTAGGCAAAACAAACGCAGCAGTGCTGCGACAGTGTCGTTTATCATCGTGACATGCTGTTTCTCTCTCTCTCTCTCTCTCTCTCTCTCTCTCTCAGTTTGTTTGCTCTGCTGTCAAAGAAGCACAATAAAGTTCTGGAGCAGGCGACCCAGTCCTTGCATGGGCCTCTGGGAGCAGACGACAGGACCGTTCTGCCCGACTATGTGAGTCAATCCTTGAGTCATTTCACTGATTCACACTGATTCATAAATCTTACATTCAGGTTGTTTTCGAACATCTGTGATTTAATAAAATAAATATGATTGCTGCACGTTTCAAAGTAAAAATGTGCTCACGGTTTCATGACAGTTCACGATCAATGAACACTGCGCATTTATGTCAAAAGATTACTTAGAATTTACTGTTGATGCATTATGATAATGTTTACTTTATAGTGTTTCATTTCTAATATATTTTAGATGGTTTTAAGAGGACATATATTTGACCTCCATCTGTTTGAATAAGCAGCTGCAAGTAGTAAAGACATTTCTAAATAAAAGTCCAGATACATTTTGCCTAGTTTTGCATTATGCAGAACACATTATGTTCTGGTTATTATTGGTATTTCGGTTACACAATAAACTCTATTTTGTATTTTATTCAGTAACCCCTTAACTGTCGCTTTCCCGCTGTTTTCATTGTTTTTTATCCCCATCACATCTTTTAGTAATCATCATAAATTAGATTTGAAAATTTACATTTGAAAGCTTAAAAACTCAAAATTCATCCTGTGAAAACCATTTTGAAATCGGACATTGCGTTACCATGGAAATGGTACTTTAAAATCTTTTAGCAGCCTCCTTCCCCTTAGTGGGCGGTGTCAAGTGTCATATTACCATATCATGTCATATTACTTTTTTTTTAAGCAGAAGTTTTTAAAAACCTAGCGTACTTTTTATTAGTATTCAAATGAAAAAAATGCATTTGCTTGTAAATGTTAAAATGCATAAATGTAAAATATGTTTTGATATATTTTCTAATAATTTTAGTAATGAGTAATGAAAGTAATTCAATTATTGCTATTAATTTTCAATGAATGAATTAATAAATTAAGCATTTATATAATGCTTTACTATATACTACTGTACACCTAAAGCACTTTACAATCAAATCACGGTTTTAAAATAATAATAATTATATAATAATAATAATAATAATAATAATAATAATTGTGCCCCCACAAGCATTTAGAAGTTATCTGAGTAAAATAATTTATTTAGAATTAGTATAATTATAGTATTTCAATTGTTATGTTAAGTATGATTCAACAAGTCAGTAACAGGATTCGGGTGCAGAAATATAATAATTAAGTGTAAAATAACACAAGGCTGCTGTCCTTTTAAGACCAAATGCACGGACCTAATACTGACACACATCCGGTTTCTTTCTCAGCTGTTTACTTTTTTAAGACATAACTGACTGTGTTTAGAATACTTGCCAAAACATTTTAACATACCTTTGTGTGTATGTGAAAGAGGAATCAATTCGCTGTTCACGTGGTGTCTCTCTCTCTCTGTGTGTGCGCGCTTCGGGTGTGTGCGGCAGCAGCTGAGCGTACCAGAAAACAGCGCGCGAAGTAAAATTGCTTGAATGTGTACTTGGGATCAACTTTCACTCTATGATGGTTAAACTTAACAGTTAATTTGTGAATCTCATACGTGCCGAACTGTGGGGCCTGGTCCGTACAGATCCTCTACAATCCGTTGCACCCCTACTGCCGATACATGCTTGCTTTGGCCTCGGCTTGTGATCGGATCTTCAGATGTTAATACCAGGTGTAAACCGCAAACCTGACATGATCTTAGAGATTTGTTTAGTGCTCCATCTCCGTAAAGACATGGCTAAATGTGTGTGTGTTGGGTGTGTGTGTGTGTGGTCTCCAAACAGCGACACTCCTTCTGGCTAGACATAAGGGAGGCGGGTCTTGATGGAAGGGGGGAGGGGCTGTTTCTGGAGGTCATTTAGGTCTGTAGGTTTGACCCTAGAGGGCAACAGCCAACCTGCTCTGATACCTTCTAGAGAGGGGTGGGGTGTCTGGGACAATAGGGATGCAAATGACGTGTGTGTGAGATGACGGATAGCCGTGTGTGTGTGTGTTTACTCCACAAACAGCCTGAGGCCGGAGCCTTGCAGATGTCTGCTGTGTGTCTGGGTGGGTCAGACTGCTGTCTGCTGTCCTGATTAAGCCCCAAGCCCCTGCTTCATGTCTCTCTCTCCTTCAATTCACATCTATTCCTCTTCGTCTGTCCATCTGTCTCTCAGTCTGTCTGAATATCTTCACTCGCACCGCACTTCAATGATGACTGTACATAACCTGCCCACAAAAAACAAACGGTGCATTGCGGTCTTCGTTTACGAGTTTTCGAGCGCGTATGTGACCCTGGATTACAAACCCAAAAAAAGTCTTAAGTCGCTGGGGTATATTTGTAGCAATAGCCAAAAAAACATTGTATGGGTCAAAATTATGCCAAAAATCATTAGGATATTAAGTAAAGATCATGTTCCATGAAGATATTTTGTAAATTTCCTACCGTAAATATATCAAAACTTAATTTTTAATTAGTAATATGCATTGCTAAGAACTTCATTTGGACAACTTTAAATGTGATTTTCTCAATATTTAGATTTTTTTTGCACCCTCAGATTCCAGATTTTCAAATAGTTGTATCTCGGCCAATATTGTCATATTGTCCCTAATCAAAAAACCATACATCAATGGAAAGCTTATTAATTCAGCTTTCAGATGATGTATTAATCTCAATTTCATAAAATTGACTCTTATGACTAGTTTTGTGCTCCAGGGGCACATATTTATAACACCCAGAGTCATTTGAATTAGCATCTTTGTGTTCTTAAAATGTTTATCAAATAAAATTCATAGTAATCAAATATAATTTTTTTTTTTTACAAATATGAAAAATTGTTTTTAAAAGCATCATTCTGCTGCTTTTCTGATTATTGTTATTAGTATTAATAGATTATATATATTTTTGCTTTTTAGTTCTTATCATAAAAATGATAATGTCATCAGACCCTTTAGAAGTATTTAAATGAGTAAAATTCATACTAAGCAGTAACTATTCATTTGTTTATTGTTTAATATGGCATCACAGCTCTGAATCATTCTAATTATTTGAGTAAAATGAATATTATTTAAATATAAATAATTATAATAAATAGTAATCATGCTAAATTATCATAATTATAATATATCACAGCAACAACAAGCCATGCAAGACCTCTATGAAGTTTTTAGAAGTTATTTAACAATAAATGCATACTAACTTCATTAGTTTTTTAATATTTTACAAATATAGCAATAGATAATTTATTTACAACATATATTATTAGTTTTATTTTATTGCATTCATTTATTGGTTAATATCCAATCCTCTGAGATGACGCTTTCATAAGTTATTTGAGTGAGAGTAGTAATTATTTAAATGATTAGTAAGCATTTATTTATTGATTATTTTGTTTTAGATGGACAGAGAAAATAAAGTGATTAAATAGCTGTGCAGCATGAGAATTAGAATTCGAGTATTGGTCCATTAAATGCACATGGCATTATGGGTGATTTCAAGTGTCATTACTGCACTTATGGAAGTGAAGTTGTTTTGTCTTTTGAGTTGTTGTTGTTGTGAAAGCAGACTTTGTGAGGAGGACATTATCCCAGCAGCAGCTTTAAGAAGCCTGTGCAGAGCCAATGTTCCCAGAACCGCCTTTTCCTCAGTAGAAGTGCATGATTGGGCTCCGGCTCTGTGTTTTTCTGTCTGTTTCTCAGAGTCTTATGGGAAGGATGTCCTAAACTGCCGTTATCAAGCACCAGTTTAGACTACATTTGATTTTGCAGTCCTTTCCTTTGTCATATCTCATAAGACAAACAACATTGGCGCACACACTGTTTTTGTCTGCTGTCACTGTTATCTCCATGGGATTTCCTTCATTCTATGGGAACAGATGCTGATGTGTGTCTGTACATGCAGAGCTTTTATAACATCCTATGAAATGGATATCGCCAGCTCTGGATGAGCTGCTCTCGAAAGCGTAAAGCAGCCGAAATGCACACATCTTTGACCACACATCATCTCTAGATTAATTCAGTATTAGTAACTTGAAGTCGTTTCTGCTTGTTTAGTGTTTGAAAAGCCCAACCGATCATAACAGAGTGCATTTACATATTTTCCTAAAACTTAAGTAGCAAAAAGTCTGTTTAATTGGGTAGAAAATAATGAAAAATGTAATTATTTTTAGTGTTTTTGACTTGACAATCAAACAAATAATAAATAAATGTAAAAATAAAAATAATAATAATAAATTCCTGAAATCTTCTATAGGCTTGAGAAATTTGTTGAGACTTCTGGGCCATATTCACTGGATATTAAACATATGTTCAGATATTTATTTATATCTGAGTGATTCAGTAATTGCCGCATGTGGAAAAATCTTCTCACCTGGAGTTGTGGAAAATATAAATGAATATAAGTTATAAGCTGTGAATGTAATGAAGAGAGATTTCCGCGCACACATAAACCCAAGTGACATAATTTCTGTGCACCACATATTTAATGATGTGTGTTAGATGTGTTTGCACATAAATGTGTAAGTGTGTGTGTGTTTAATGGGTCTCAGTGTTAATTAGAATTGCAGCACATATGTGGCGTCTCATCACGTTGCTTTGGGTCTCATAGATGCCCTGCGGTTTCCATTTCAGTATCATTAAGATACTATTAATGTTTTTATTCATATTTTGAATTAGTTTTTATTTTTATATTTTCTGTTTTAAATTTAAAGTTTTAGTAATTTTGTTGTTTTTGTCTTTTTTTATGTCTAAATAGTTTTTAATCATTTCTATTTCAGTTTTAGTTATTTTACTACAAGTTAAACTAAATGAAAATGAGAGATGCTGCCCTGGCAATTAACTGAAATAGATATTAAAAAATAATAAAGATAATCTTATTTTCAGTTAATGTTTATTTTATTTCAAGTAACAAAAGGTTTTGTTTTAATGATGTTAGTTTTATTTTTTATTTATTTAGTTTTATATATTTATATTTTGAATGAGTTTTTATTTTAAACGTTTTAGTAATTTTGTTGATCATGAGGAATGTTGCAATGGCCACTAGCTGAATTTTTAATTTGTTTATTTAAAATTAATTTAATTTAATTAAAATATCATTTGTTTATGGTTTTAGTTTTGCTTTTAACTCTAATGACCCTGATCTGTACAAAAAAAGAGAGAAGGTAAGACTGCTGGTGCTGCTCTCTGTGCCGTGATTATGGGATGTCTCAGTGTCTTAATACAGGTCAGAAAACGACCCATTTACCATCTCCCTAAAGACACACAGACTTTCTGCTCTTCTCTTCCTCTCTGGTTTTATTCTCCATCTGTCCCCTCACGATTGTGTGATGCTCGTCTCATCTCTGCCGTTTAAAGGCTCTGTTGATGGTCGCAGCAGCAGCTGGAGTGTTACAGACGGGCAGCGCTGAGGCCGTTTTCAAGAACGCAGATCGGTTCTCGTCCTCCCAAAGCCAATATGTAATCCAGCTGATCGTAATGTGTCAAACCGGGTAGTTTAAATCAGATGAGCCATGTTCAAATCTCATCGAAGCAGTATTTGTTTCTGCAGAGCATCTGATTCACCTTGAAGATGAATCTCAGTTTGTTCTGTGACTTACCTGACTGTTGCCATGCCGACCGTTCATGTTTCTCTCGGCGTCACTGTAAGCTGCTCCCTCTCGCCCTGACCTTTGACCCCTGACCTCTGCTTGAGAGTGTAAGGGCTTGTAACCTTGGTGACCAGAGTTTGCCTCTTTCTGACTTAGATGGTATTGACATCACAGTCATTGCTGCTCATTAGACCACACACACACACACACCACACCGATTCCACACAACACACACACACACGCGCGCGCGCTCATGCTCATGCACGTATGCACACAGACATCTCTCACACTGGATGACTAATGACTGTCTGGAGCTGGATGCAAGTGCACTTCCTGTTCCTTTCTGTCTGTTTCTCATTATTTCAATTTCAAAACCATCTTTCTCTGCAGTGCTATTTTGCACCAGTGAGTAACTACTAGTAGTTTTTTTGTATTTTTATGTTTGTTTAATTTTATTTATTTTTTATGTTTTCATTTTCATTTTTATTTTGATTTGAAATAAAGCTTTTGTAATTTTGTTGTGTGGTTTTGTTTCTTTTATCCCTATATAGTTTTATTCATTTTTATTTAAATTTTAGTTTAAGTTTTAGTAATAAAGTTTACTGAATGGAAATGAGAAATGTGCCCTTTGGCATTAGAGAAATAAAATAAGTTCAAGTTTTTCATATTTAATTTATTTATTATTTTTTATTTCATATTTTATTCATTTTATTTTATAATATTTATTTCCAAAAACTAAAATGAATTTTTTTATGGTGTTTTGTTAAAAATAATATCCCAGTTTCTCTGTCTCCCTGTAGGTTTCTGAGTCAAATTAATATTGGCTTATGGCTTTTTACTGTTTGCGTTTCTCAAGCAACTGCATTGATCGGGCTGATTCAAATACACAACGCTCACACTGAAGCTACAGTCCCTGTTTATACATGCTTCAATTGAAATCGGGCTTCAAATTATTATTATATACAGCAGAAATAACTGGATAACTGCTTAACACTTTTGAAACCTGACATAGTTAGTTATGTGGGTGTGTGTGTGTGTGTGTGTATGTTTTGTGTGTGTGTGTTTGTATGTGTAGGATTTGTTTAAAATCCGTCTGCCGTTCCACACAGTCAGGTTGTTCACACATTAACATCTGACCTGAATACCTCTCTCTCTCTCTCTCTCTCTCTCTCTCTCTCTCTCTGTGTGTGTGTAATCTCATTAGTCTGTACTGTAGAGCTGATCCTCTCATCCCTAATTCACTCCTACGTTCTTCTTGTCTAATTATCACTCCCTGTTTCTGTCTAGACACCTCCAGCTTCTTTCTAGGTTGTAGTTTGATCTGGTTTCCCAGTGCTTCTCCACTGGCTTTGCTTCACGGCCCACATTTTACTCTGAACATCAAGTACCGACATTGTTTACTGGTTTGAACAGATCTGCGACCTATTTGTTGCGAACCGCTGGTCTAGACGAGTATTTCCAGGTCTGGCCTAATCCCGTCCTGCATGTTTGTATCCACTTAAGTTCATTTAATAACGGTGGCGACAGCCTCCCACCCCGTTAATATTCCCGACTGCTGCGTCTGCAGATCTTTTCCGGAGTGTAGGGGGTCGTCATGGGAACGAGGGCAGGAATTTCCTCCATCTGTTGGTAGGGGAAGGTGTGAGGAACGCGACCCAGAGCGGAGGCTTTCAGCTGGGCTGATTTCATCAACGCAACCGCTGCAAACTCAACATCCGCACCGTCTAAATAAACCTGAATGAGATTGTAATGCAAAATGTCTGTCGTTCTTTCCATTTTTGTATTTTAATTAATGTAATTTGTTTGGTTAACCTCAATACACCCCTAATTTTAAGGCCAAAAGTATTGCAAGCGTTCAGTACTTAATGTAGGTTTTTCAGGAAACCAGTTTGAAATCAGTTATTATTTTTGCAGTTCTGTTTAATGCCACTAGAGGCACCAAAATAACACCCTTCAGCTTTAATGCAACAACACTGGGGTTAGGGTTTGCATGAAGAGCTGGTCTAAGAATATGTTTTCATGGTCTTGCATCATGCGCTGGGGTCAGATTTTGCCTTTAAAGGGGTCATATGACGTTGCTAAAAAGAACATTGTTTTGTATTTGGTGTAATGCAAGTTTTTTTAAGGTAAAAAAACCCCACATTATTTTCCACATAATGTACATTATTGTTGCTCCTCTATGCCCCCCCTTTTTGAAACGCGTCTATTTTTACAAAGCTCATCGTAGATAAAAGACGAAACACACAGCGTCTCCACGACATGGCATCAACAACAATACTACAGCGAGAATAAAAGTTACGCCTTCTTTCTTTGCGTGAACATTTGGGTGGTGTTATGCAAATCTTCCCACACAGTGATGTAGACATGTGGGGGCGTGTTTAAACGAGGCATTTTAGGAGGGCGTGGACGAGTCTTAAATTTTATAAAGATTATCTCTTTGGGTTTGAGACGTCAGTCTTTGCGACTTTAGGGATCTTATCTATGCATGAACAGCTTGTAACACTCCAAAGAGAAAGGAAAAATTGAAATCGCATCACATGACCTGACATCAAGAATGGCAAATTTTTTACCATGGTTCAAGTATTAACAGATGGTACCGTATAGGGACACTGAAGTTGGTTTTCTGGTGTGTGTGTTTGTGTGCGTGTTTCCAGAGGAATTAATCTGTGTGAGTCTCAGACAGAGCACAAACCGCAGAAATCATGGAGCAGGTTTACAAGGTCAAGGTTTTGCCAAAACCCGGTGTCTTTCCAGTAAAGGCCTCGTTCCGTCCCTGGTGCCGCTGTGAGACTGATTCAATCTGAGGTGTTTTACACATGTACTGTATGTCTCTGACTCTGGAGTGTTAGTCTTTAACTTGTGGCGTCTTTGTCAATGTAAATCTGACTGGTGGATATTTCTCAGATCTCAGTGTTTGCTGAGGAAACTGACTTGATTAATGCAGAATGAGTCCATCTGATCACTTAGTTCAGTCACTCTCCTCAACAAGACGCATGATTTGACGAATCATTCTTATCTGGGGCACAAATGCTGCAAGATGAGTTTCTTTTTCTTTTCTTTCTCTCTTTTTCTTTTTCATTTCCCTTTTTCTTTTCTTATTCTTTTCTATTTACCCATTTACTTTTTTTTTTCTTGTATTTTTTAATTACATTTATTTTAGTTTTATGTATTTTGTTTCTTATTCATTTTCTACTTTCTTATATTGTTCTTTTTAATTTTTTTCTCTCTATTTTTTCTTTTCTTCATTTCTTCTGTTTTTCTTTTCTTTTTTCTTTTCTATTTATTTTTGTTTATTTCATTTGGATTTTTTTTTTTTTCATTTCTTTTTTTTTTTTTTTTTTTTTTTTTTTTTTTTTTTTTTTTTTTCTTTTTTTCTTTTCTTTTCTTTTCTTCATTTCTTGTTCTTTTTATTTTTCCTTTCATTCTATGTCATTTTAACTTTGTTTCATTTTCAGTTGAATGGCCTTTGCAGTGTTTTAAATGATGCTGCGGTTGTTTGTCAGTCATTGAAGCTAAATCCATAAAGTTCAGTGTTTTTGTACATTCCCGGGCTCTTTTTCAAGCTTTCCTGATCTGTCATCTCCTAAAATCACTTCAGTTAGCTTCCACACAAAGAGCTTTTGATGTGGCGTTTCTCTCTGTGTGGGCTGGTGTGTGCATGCGTGCGTGTGTGCGTGCGTGTGGTGTGTTTGTGTGGGCGTGCGTGTGTGTGTGCGTGCGTGTGTGTGTGCGTGCGTGTGTGTGCGCGTTCCTATGGAAACCGGATTGCACATTCTGTTCCATTGACTTGCTTTTGTCCAGAGAGATTTGTGGCTCAGAAACTGGCATCAGTGTTGAGAATAAGGAACGGATGAATAACATGAGGAGCAGGCCGATGGCTGCAGGCAGAGACTCTATAGAGAAAGACAGTGGGAGAAAAGGAAATGAGAAGGTCAAAGGTCAAAGACTGAAGGCTCTTTAGAGATGTGACATGCTGCAGTACATGGAAGTCTTTCTTTCTCGACTGAATCAATGCTCTTTTTTTTTATGAAAAATGTGCTTTTGAATTTAGATGTCAAATGCATTGCGTCACTGAAGAGAAGAATCTTTTAGTAGCACTTTATGCATATAAAATAAGTTGTAAAGATATTCTCTTCTTATAAATAACAGCTGCCAGAGTTAATACATAATACCGGTTCATGTAGAATGAGTTACACTGTTTGAAGCAAGGACTATGAATTGCTTAGTATTATATCTCTTTTATCCTATTTCCTTTTTATTTTTATTTTTGTTTTCTTTCTATTGTTCTTGTTCTCTTTTATCACATATAATATACCTTTATTTTTTATAAGATATAATGCTTTAGAATCACAATATGCCCTGTTTTAACCCCAGGTAAAGCCAGTATTTGTGCGTCTGTGATTTTTCTGGTTTGCATTGAACAAACTGCTGATGTAAAGGCTGACACCAGACTGTCAGTAAAGGCTGATAACATCTCACACACACACACACACACGATGCATCCATACAGATCTGGCATCAATCATGCTTAAATATGGTGCTTGAAATGTATATGATGCAACTACAGAGAGATGAATAGGCATAAAGACAGAGATGATGCAGTTGTGTTGCCTCTGTGTGTGTGTGTGTGTGTGTGTGTGTGTGTGTGTGTGTGACCCAGAAAAAGTGTTACGGCCCAGACTGCAGCAGAGCACAGGAAAACAATCCCCCTTTAACCACACCACGTGGTGCTGTACTCTACACTATTGGCACTTCCTAGACAGCATATTTGGCCATCAAAGGTGTATTTGTGGTTTATGCTCAGCAACATTTATTCATGCTTTTGAACAAAATCTCTTAAGCTCACCAAGGCTGCATTTATTTGCATGTATTAAAAATACAGTTAAAACAGATATATTGTGAAATATTTTTACCATTTTAAAATAACTGTTTTATATTGTAAAATATAATTTATTTCTGTGATCAAAGCTGAATTTTCAGCATCATTACTCCAGTCTTCAGTGTCGCATGATCCTTCAGAAATCATTCTAATATGCTGATTTGCTGCTCAAGAAACATTTCTGATTATTATCATTGTTAAAAACAGTCCTTTAGGTTACTTGCGTAATCCGTGTTGGTTATGGGTTACGCGAGTAACCCGGACGTTTCCCTTTCATAGTTTCGCTCAATGCTACGTACCTATGACGCAATGGGAACGATAAACCACACCCGCCAAGCTAGACTAGGCTTTGTTCAAGCAGAAAGTATCTGGGAACCAGGAGCCACATCTAAATCCAAGCTATAAAACCTGATAAAAGTGTGAGGGGAGGACCATCCTGCCGCCACACAGATATCCTCCAGGGGAACTCCTCTGAAAAGAGCTTGAGAGGAAACAACACTCCTGGTAGAATGAGCTCGAATACCTAGCAGTGAAGAGTGACCTTGCACCTCATACGCAAGCGAGAGAGCGTCTCTTAGGTAGTTGAGCACACGGATGCCCTGGAGCCTCAACAGGGCCAGAGCAGCATCCATGCACTTTGTGAACGTCCATGGAGCCAAAGCCAGATCGAAGGGAAGAACCCTGTAATGGTATGCCTTTCCTCCAAACCTCAGGCAAACCTGAGGAACTTCCTGTGTCACTGAACAACCTTAATATATGAAGCGCGAACCTGAGGCAGAATAGCCTTCAGCGTTAGCATTTTGAATTTCCCTTTGTAAAGAGAGAAATTCAGCTGGCTCAGATCTAGAATTGGTCGCAGACCTCGGTCCTTTTTCGGAATGAGGAAATAGCGACTGAAGAAGCCGCGATTTCACATCCGAAAGAGGGACCTCCTCTGTCGCACTCCCAGAGGAGGTGTGAGGAGACCTCCTCCTGCAGAACAGAAGCCTCTAAGGTGCTGTTTACCGCAGTAAGATCAAAACAGGGGGATTGAGACAAAACTGAAGCGTGTAGCCGAATTGGATTGTGCGGAGAATCCAAGGACAACAAGAGTAGGGAGAACTGGAGTAGGGCCACGGTCTGGAGTATAAGTAGGGGAGATTTTCAGGATTTTTTGATGAATTGAAAGTTTAAATGAACAGAATTTATGAAAAATATAAATCTTTTAACATTATAAATGTCTTGCCTGACACCTTTGATCAGTTTAACGCATCCTTGCTGAATAAAAGTGTTTATTTCAATCATAATCTTCCTGAACGCCCAAACTTTGAATGGTTGGTGATTTGAACAAATATTGCAGCTTGTCCCGAAAAACCGTCAATGAACATTAGACTGAAGACTGATTACAAATGTGACCCTGGAGCACAAAAGCAGTCTTAAGTAGCACGGGTGTTTTTGTAGCAATAGCCAACAATACATTGTATAAGTCCAAAAGTCAAATCATTAGGATATTAAGTAAAGATCATGTTCCATGAAGATATTTTGTAAATTTCCTACCGTAAATATATCAAAACTTCATTATTGATTAGTAATATGCATTGCTAAGGACTTCGTTTGGACAACTTTAAAGGCGATTTTTTCTCAGTATTTTGATTTTTTTTGGCACCCTCAGATTCCAGATTTTCAAATGTTGTCATATTCTAACAAACCATACATCAATTGAAAGACTATTTATTCAGCTTTCAGATTATCTATAAATCTCAATTTCGAAAAATTAACCCTTATGACTAGTTTTGTGGTCCAGGTCACAATTGACCTATCGGTAAGCCCCGCCCCCCTTAGCTACTGTTGCTCACTCGGAAAAACAAACGGAGTTGCTCACTGTCTTACAATGACAGCTGTCAGTGAAAACCTTCTTCCGAGGTGTTTCTGATCAATTTGGGACACAGGTGGACCTTCAAGTGGGACTTAAATGTGCCATGGAGGGATATATAAAAGATATTAAAATAAATATGTAAAAATACAGATCACAATGCAAACGGGAGAATTATGTTACGGTCGTCACGATCGCAATGACAACATCCCGGATCAACACCGTTTATATACCGCAGAGTAAGATTAAATTAAATTAATTTACATTTAACAAGATTAATATGGAGAGGCACTCTAATACAGACCTTCATTTATGTGTTTTTTTGACTTTCAACTGCCGCGAAATGACGTGAGAGCATTCGCTATTGAGGTTTGTACGTTAGCCTGGCTCACTAACTTTAACCCTAAAGTTTTTTTTACTGAAGCACAAGATACATTAACGTTCGCTTGAGGCCCGATGTAAAAGTGTAACTAATGAGATATGATCAACCCTAAAATGAAAATTTTCGTCTTCATTTGTGCATGGGGGGTTGAATGCTTAGGACATTTTTGCTCTGTTTTGGTTTGGATTAGGAATGGAATAAAATCATACTTGCCTATCCTCTGCAGGATACCTGGAATTAGTGTTAAAGTACCCTGCAACATCGTTTTTTTTTATCCATTGTGGTAGCATTAACAACCATCAAAAAACCGCGTGCGAGCTCGTATCTTCCATGGCGTAGTTCCGTCCTATGGCGGCTGAATCTAAACAGATGTCCGGTTTCCGCTCCCGTGCAACGTGATACCGACTGCCATTGGCTCTTCTGCGTTCGAGGGGAGGAGCTTACCGATAGGTAAATTTAGTACTTTTTGAATCAGCAATAATGAATAAAAATCTTCTACAGTTACTTATGTAACCATGGTTCCCTGAGTAGTGAACGAGACACTGCGTCCTCTAGGGGTCTATGGGGAACGCCTCGTCGTGACCCTTGTCTGAAGCATACATTGAAAAAACAAAACCCAAACCCATGGCCGGCGACAGCCATGACGTCACTACAGGTGCGACTACAGTATAAATCGGTGCCGGGAGCTACACATCATTCACTTCTTTGTCTGAAGCTTGCGTACGCAGCATGGCAAGAATCCTAGAGGACGCAGTGCCTCGTTCCCTACTCAGGGAACCATTGTTACATAAGTAACCCGAGACGTTCACCATCTACACCCCTCTTTCATGGGAACTTCGAAATGCGTCCTCTAGGGGTCGCTATGGGGAATGTATACCCACGCCACCATGCTGAGGGTAGTGCAAGCCAGAACCATGGCGAGCACTAAGTACCAACTTTACCATATTGCCATGGGAGTTGCCCCTTTGACGTTAGACGGCTGTCAGTGACGTTTTTCCCTACGGCCAAAGGCCTAGGCTACATACCCCACAATACTTACCTGTTAGGGCCAGACTCATGTGCCCGGGTTAGAGCTCAAGGCTTGGAATCATGAATAGATTCCTTTAAGGGAATACGACAAGAGCCTAGAATCATACTAGTCTTTGCCTGTCACACAGGGGCTACCGCACGTTTGTTTTTCTTGTGGTGAAGGAACTGTCTCAACAGATCCCTTGTAGCAACACCCTGTTTAAGTAGGTATCCAGAGGATACATAGGAGGAGTGGTGCCCAAGGCAGAACCGGGGTTTTAAACCACTCAAAAAGAGCACGAAGTCTTGCGCGTAGCTCTTACCATACAGAATTTTGAGAAAGTGGGCAAAGCATAACGTGCACTCTTACCACTTAAGTGGATTTTAGAAAAGTGGGCAAAGCATAACGTGCTCACTTACCAGTTATGTGGATTTTAGAAAAGTGGGCATAGCATAACGTGCACACACTTGAATACCAAGTAGGGGTTCTCGTGGCACCCTGAAAAAGCAGCCTATAGATAAAATTAGCGTATCCCCAGACGCTATATCTATGGCTATAATGCTAGGGTGGCTAGTAGTAAATCTGTAGCTGGGGGAGCAACATCTAGCTCTCAATGGAGAGGGAGCTCAACCGACAGCATGTTCCCATGGTGGAACAGCTAGCAGTTATTCACCTGAGGGAGCAACACACTCAGTTTCTCAATCCGAGAACGGGGCTCGACCTGCAGCATGTTCCAAGCTGGAACAGCTAGCAATAATTTACTTAGCTGTGGGAGCAAACACACCTAGTTCTCAGTCGAGAAGGGGGCTCGGCCTACAGCAGGTTCCAATGCAGGAACGCTAGCAGTAGTTTACCTTGGCTGAGGGAGCACAAACCCAGCTCAAACGAGCGGGGGCTCGACCTGCAGCATGATTGAAAAATCAGAGGGGTAAGCATACTGCCGTCTAGCCAGACTCTTATTCCAGGTAACCCTTTGATAAAAGGGGAGCATTGTCTCAATACTACCACGAGGACAGCCCATGGAGCGAGGAATCTAACTCCTCAGAGAGGATTAACGCTCGAAGAAACATCATACTCACAATAACCTTCAATGGTGAGGGGAGTGATGCCTCAAGGGGATATCCTGGTGATCGGGAAAAACCCCTCAGGGCGACCCGGATACGGTAGACCAGTCAGGGTAGCATGAAAGCGTAAACCCCAGCCCGGACGTCCAGGAATTTTTTGCAGTGACACCGGGGGCCTGATAATCACAAAACTCCCGCAGAAGCCTGTGTTATGGCCGCATTATCCAGGAAGTATGAAGCCGAAAACCTACTTACCTTCTGGAGCTATCTCAGACGAGTGAAATAAACACTGCGAGTCGAGCACCCGGTTTCTGAACCCATCACGGGAAACACTGCAAAGAAACTAGCAGAAGGGTACACACAACCACCAGTTTCATATAGCACATACATATATTTATATACATATATTTAGACATGGATCGTACTTACCCACCATGGCTCCCGCGTTGGAGCTCTGTCCGGATAAGCCTCTAGACCGGACCATCAGTAAGGTGATTACTATGAAGTCGTAGAACCAACCAAAACATCATAGGTCAAGAAGGAGACTGTTATGCAGGAGATATGGTGGTTACAGGGGAATTAGGAAGGGGAAGAAAAGGGTAGATGTTACACCCCCTGAGAGAAAGAGTGGATACCTAAGTATTACTCTGATCCTGACGAAAGCGCTGACGCCTTGTCTGGATCACATCTCTTAGGTCTTGCCTACCTCCCTTTGATCTGCGATTCCTCCTACCCCTACCCGCAGGGGGGGAAGCAGCGCGAGTCGCGACACTAGCCTTCTGTGCTCGGCTCTGATCCTCAAATCGATACGGGCCAGGACCCCTGGGTTGTTCGGCCTCAGACCTGGACCTTCGTGGAATGAATGTTTTGAAAGCCGCTGAGCGCACCTTCGCGTCCCTGAACTTCTCGACCACCGTCTCAAAGGAGGTACCAAAAAGTTCAGAAGGCGGAAACCGGGCATCGAGAAGAAACCCTTTTCTTTCTTCCCGAGTCTGCAGTTTACCCACAGCTGCCTCTCCGTTACTACCATCGCCGCCATAGATCCGCCCATGGCAGAGGCAGCCTGCTTAGTAACACGGAGAGCAAGATCCATGGTGCGGCACAACTCAGCAATCTCATCAGAAGAAAGGCCCCCGCCTTTATCCAGGTCTTTCAGCAGATCCATCCTGGTATGCTTGGATGCACCGCCACGTGGCAGTGAAAGCAACTCCTGACCTGTGCGTGCTGCGTATGCCTGCCATTCATTTTAGATGTATCTTGAAGAGGCATGGATGGGCAAGGTATGAGTTTTTAGAGATGATGTCTCCCCATAGAGAGATAGCTAGCTATCGTCTCTTCTACAGGGGGCATCATCTCATAGCCACTTTCGCGCATCGACTCGATGTTCGCATAACTTGTATGCTGAAACCGATGGATGCGAGAGGAAAACGGCTTCTTCCATTCCTTCTCAATCTTTATATGGAAAACAGGAAGAAAGGGAGGCTCACCTGAGCTGGAGGGTTATGTCCAGAAAGATAACGTTCGTCGAGACGATCTCGCGACGCCACTTCCTTAGTCCGCTTCCATTGCAAGTCAAGTCTTGCCGTGGCGCGATCCATAACTTCCAAAATCTCATCATACTCAGGGCAGGAGGATTGGGAAGGCTCAGCCTCAGCTTCTTCGCTCTCCTCAGACATTTCCTGCTCTTCCTGGGCTGAACCCAGCAGAGCACTGGCCCCTGGATCAGATGATGTTAAAGAGATAACATCATCCTCCAGTGGCTGTCTCTCGCCCGCCGCCGATGAGCGCGAGAGGGAAAGCCCCTTTTTAAACTCATCGGCCAGGTCCACCTGAAATCCCCACGAGCTCATTCTCCTCCGTGCCTCAGCAGCGGAGGGTCCTGAATCACGGGAAGCAGATGGCTTGCCCCTCTTTCCTCGAAAAGAGAGACATACGAGAGCAGAGCTTTTTCATTGGAAAATACTCGCAGTGCACGCAGATTGCCCCCGCGAGGACATCGCGTGCGTGCTCCTCGCCCAAACAAACAACACATAGATCGTGTGTGTCATCTGGTGTCAAATAGCGCTGACACGGATGCACACACCTTCTAAATGCTCTACTAGTGCTCGCCATAATAAATAGATAGCTCTTACTTTTTCCTTGGAAATGCATGCTTGAAACAGAACAGTCAGTGAAGACGAAGAAGAGAATTATGTGTTCTCCCGGCTTCTATTTATACTATAGTCGCACCGGTATGACGTCATGGCTGTCGCCGGCCAACGAGTTGGTGTTTTTTGAATGTATGCTTCAGACACGAGTCACGATGAGGTTTTCCCCATAGCGACCCCTAGAGGACGTGGTTCGAAGTTCCCATGAAAGGGAAACGGATTATGATGATAAATGATATTATCTGCTTCCAAAACCAGCCTAATCAAACTCATGATATGGTCACCAAGATTTAGTGCATTTACAGTATGAATGTACCTGTGATGCCCAAGAAAATACCGACTAGGTCGGTTTTGTTGTATTTTTGTGTCATCTTTACTTACTGCATTTCTGTCTTTTCCCTCAGGCTCAGGATCTGAACGTCATCGAGGAGGTGATCAGAATGATGCTGGAGATTATAAACTCCTGTTTGAGTAACTCGCTCCATCACAACCCAAACCTGCTGTACGCACTGCTCTACAAGCGGGAACTCTTCGAGCAGTTCAGATCGCATCCGTCCTTCCAGGATATCATGCAGAACCTCGACACGGTGAGACGCCGACTGTGTGTTCCAGCTCTGTTACAAACCCTAGTGAGCTCTCTAGTGTCCACAGTGACAGCTGCCTTCTAAGGCTGCATCCTAAATGAACCTGAACATCTTAAGTGACTTATTTGAAACACACTTCATGAGCAGCAACTGAATTGCTTATTATTATTATTATTATTCACATGTGCCACAAATATAATGAAGAAAACATATGCAAAGCCTACGATTTTGACATTGACGGTTGCTAAGCATTTTAAAAAAATATATATATATCTTTATTTATATATTTATATAGTTTTTAGAGAAGGAATATTTTTAGAGAACAATATTGACAATTCTTATATAAATAATTATACTTTATATATCATATAATGAGATTTTTTATCAAAAATTTGTATATTTAATCAGTATTTTTAATTGAATAGATTATAAATATATATAAAAGTTTAATTAAATATATATATATTATCTCCTTACAACTGCATGTTAATATAAAATTCTGTCTGTTTAAATCAAATATATGTAGTTTATATATTATTATATTTTATTATTTAAACGGCAGAATTCTATAAAAAAAAAAAATTTTATTTAAAATATCAATTATATATTTTAAATATTTTTTTTAATATATTTAAAATATATAATTGATATTTTAAAATAATAAAAACTAAAATTCCTAACAAAAAATGAATTAAGATTATAACACACCATATTTTAATCTGTTTAAAATTATATATACATGTAGTAAAATGATTTTTTCAATTAAATATATATAAAACCTAAAATCCATGTTTTTAATTAGCACAAAATATTAGATTGATAAATTAATTTAGATGGAACTCTCTCCATAACTTTTCTAATCTATGAATAAATATAACTGTTCCCTATTTGCTTTCTTTCTGGGATTGTGTCATCTGCAAAGTTACCGGCAATGCTGCCTTTTGAATTTGTTCAAAACAAGGTAACTTTATAAACCACAACAAACGCTAAAAAAAAACTACCATGGTACTACCATCTGTTACCATCACTGTACCATTGTACCGCCACAGTACTGTGCTTATGATGCCTAAATATGTTGCCTAGGTAGGCAGCTCACTAGATATTGGAACAGAGCCTTCGCTTTTGTTTAGAAGTATTTTCCTGTATCTGTGTAATTCAAAACAAAGCCCTCAGTGTAAACATTCATATACTGTAGATGAAGAGAGATTTGTACTGGACCTGGTGCAGTTATATTGTGCAGTAGAAGCCCAGGGGGGTTCTGGGTAATCTACAGAAGTCAGGAAGTAAATTCCCTCTTTAAACACACACACTGACTCACTGCAACCTTAAACACAGAATAAAATACATCCCCAGATCACTTTAAAAATTCATCCAAAACCTCAGAGAGGATGAATGAATGGAATACTAGTATACTGCACAGTATATGCTATATACTGCATACTAAATATAGAATGTGAAATTTCCAAAATTCAGTATTGCAAACAGTAGTATATTACACTGACATTACTCATTATTTGTCATGTCGGAAATATATACAGTAATTTTTGCATAATAAGAATGCAAAGCATACAAGTTCACAGTTGATTTTATTAAATATATTATTAATGTTACTAGATGTTATATACATGCTTTATATATACTATATAATATATATATATTCTATATAAATCATATTTGGTATTGCTATAATATTAATATTACAATATTTATAATGGTATTATCTATACTATATATATTTCATATATTACAAACAGTATATATAAAAAATGCAGTTTGGTTTAATGATTAATGTGATTAAAATTATACATGACTACATTTTCTAATGTGATAATCTTAATATGTTTTATAACAATATTAATGGTATATTTAAATTAAATGTTTACATAAAAAATCTATATTTAATCACAAAAATTATATTAAAAAATGAAAATTTTATAATCTAAATTGATACGTTAAATCTATTAATTAATATAGAACTAAATAATATGTATAAAATGTATATTCTTAGGTAATTAAAAATTAAACATAATTTTAAATATATACTCGATATGCCGTAATTTTGCATTTTTAATCCATTTTTGTGTACAAATGTCTTAACTTGATGCTCAAATGAGGCAGGAGATGGTAAAACATGTCATTTGATGTTGCTTTTGATTCATTCATCACTCTCAGGCCTGAAGGTCAAGTCACACACATTGAATTGTGGGATAACGTATCTCACACACTGTGCAAACATCATAATTTCAGTCTTTACAGCATTCCTGTCATTGCACTGACGTTGTGGCATTGACTGCGTGTGTGTGTGTGTGTGTGTGGCAGGTGATTGGATTCTTCAGCCAGCGACTGGAGCAGGCAGGAAGTGACCTGTCAGTGGAGAGAGTTCAAAGGTCATCAAGAAAGGTGCGGCGGCCCTCCCTAAAGAGCGTCTGAAGGTAAGCGCACAGATATTTATGATGATGCATGTTTCGTACATTCGCAAGTTCACAGAAACACTCTAAGCAGACAAACACCGTCTATCTGGCGTCATCGACCCGCTTTCCACCTCTCCACCCGTCTGACCTCTCCACTCTGATATTTGTTCCATTTTCAAAACAAAATATCTAGCTGCGTCTAAATATGGAACCGTGACATTTCACTTCCTCCTAGAGACAGGAAAACAAATTCTTTTAAGACACACTGGATTAATAATTCACCAGCTGACTGAATCACACAACTGCTATCTGTGCACGCGTACATCAGGTGTTACCATGGTAAAAATGATTAATAATGGTTTTATAAATAAATAATCAGCTAAATAAAAAATTTCTATACAGCCTTGTGTTTTGCAATATTTTATTGAAATGAAAACACTTCACAGTAGTAGTAGATTAATTTAGCGAGTGAAAAAAGTGAATTTCATTTTTAGTCTTGTAAAAACTTTTATATATTTTGTATAATTTATAGAAAATCTATATATATATATATATAGATAGATATACATATTAGAAATTAACAAATATAGACTTTGTGTGTGTGGGTGTGTGAAACAATTATTTTTATTAATACATTATTTATTAACTTTAGTTATATACAGTATGTTTCAATAAAATTGTTGTTTTTAGATAAAAACTATTGAAAAATAATTGACTAGATATTACATAAATCATCGTGTGTGGTGTGTGATATATATATATATCTTTTTTGCAAATTAAATACTGCAAAAACTAATATACCAATATTTATAATTTTTAATAACTGTTTTTTTATGAATATCTACTGCAAAACAATATATATTTGTATACAATTTGTGGTGTGTGTGTATAATATAATATATAATATACAGTGGGTACGGAAAGTAATTCAAACCCCCTTAAATTTTTCACTCTTTGTTATATTTGCAGCCATTTGCTAAAATCATTTTAAGTTATTTTTTTTTTCCTCTTTAATGTACACACAACACCCCATATTAACAGAAAAACACAGAATTGTTGACATTTTTGCAGATTTATTTAAAAAGAAAAACTGAAATATCACATGGTCCTATGTATTCAGACCCTTTGCTGTGACACTATTATATTTAACTCAGGTGCTGTCCATTTTTTCTGATCATCTTTTAGATGGTTCTACACCTTCATTTGATTCCAGCTGTGTTTGATTATACGGATTGGACTTGATTAGGAAAGCCACACACATGTCTATATAAGACCTTACAGTTCACAGTGCATGTCAGAGCAAATGAGATTTATGAGGTCAAAGGAACTGCCTGAAGAATTGTGGCAAGGCACAGATCTGGCCAATGTTACAAAAAAAATTCTGCTGCACTTAAGGTTCTTAAGAGCACAGTGGCCACCATAGTCCTAAATGGAAGACGTTTGGGACCACCAGAACCCTTCCTAGAGCTGTCCGTCTGGCCAAACTGAGCTATCGGGGAGAAGAGCCTTGATGAGAGAGGTAAAGAAGAACCCAAAGATCCCTGTGGCTGCGCTCCAGAGATGCAGTCGGGAGATGGGAGAAATTTGTAGAAAGTCAACCATCACTGCAGCCCTCCTCCAGTCGGTGCTTTATGGCAGAGTGGCCCAACGGAAGCCTCGCCTCAGTGCAAGACACATGAAAGCCCGCGTGGTGTTTGCTAAAAAACACCTGAAGGACTCAAAGATGGGGAGAAATAAGATTCTCTGGTCGGATGAGACCAAGATAGAACTTTTTGGCCTTAATTCTAAGCGGTTATGTGTGGAGAAAACCAGGCACTGCTCATCACCTGTCCAATTCAGTCCCAACAGTGAAGCATGGTGGTGCAGCATCATGCTGTGGGGGTGTTTTTCCAGCTGCAGGGACAGGACGACTGGTTGCAATCGAGGGAAAGATGAATGTGGCCAAGTACAGGGATATCCTGGATGAAAACTTTCTCCAGAGTGCTCAGGACCTCAGACTTTGCCGAAGGTTTACCTTCCAACAAGACTATGACCCTAAGCACACAGCTAAAATAGGTGTGGCTTCACAACAACTCTGTGGCTGTTTTTGAATGGCCCAGCCAGAGCCCTGATTTAAACCCAATTGATCATCTCTGGAGAGACCTAAAAATTGCTGTCCACCAACGTTTACCATCCAACCTGACGAACTGGAGAGGATCTGCAAGGAGGAATGGCAGAGGATGCCCAAATCCAGGTGTGAAAAACTTGTTGCAAAAGACTCATGGCTGTATTAGATCAAAAAAGGGTGCTTCTACTAAATACTGAGCTTAGGACCATGTGATATTTCGTTTTTTCTTTTTTAATAAATCTGCATAAATGTCAACAATTCTGTGTTTTTCTTTCATTATGGGGTGCTGTGTGTACATTAATGGGGGAAAAAATTTACTTAAATGATTTTAGCAAATGGCTGCAAAATTGTTGAAAATTTTAAGGGGGTCTGAATACCTTCCGTACCCACTGTATATATATATATCATATATATATATATATATATATATATATATATAATTATTTCAAGCAGTTTGTATAGTATATTCCTGTCACACACACACACACACACACACACATTATATATACACACACACACACACACAATTTGGATCCAGTGTGGATTTTATTGTTTGTCTACGATGTATTTATTTACAACCCAAGCTGAATTTCTGTTGGCTAACCTTTCACTACTTGCATTTGGTGAGTGAATTAGTTGTACCCGGCATGTAGGGAAATGAAGCTGTGCCTAATCTGATCTGCAGCAGGAATGAGAGCGAGTAGCGGGTGTCTGAACACGCGAGCAATCATGTTTGAGAGCGGGTCAGGCCTCGTCTTCATTATCACAAACGACTCCTCCAGGGCCATTCATTACGCTTTATAACACACGCGCTAATGACATCTGCAGAAGAACAGGAAATCACACAGATCTGTCTCTTGATATACAGCCTAAAAGACTGGAATAAATCTCCGCCACGCGTCTCGTTACCTTCCCATCCTTACCCACAATCCCCTCTGATCCCCTTAAATCAGTGAAAAAGTGGCCAGTATGTGCCGTTCGTCTACCGTTTAATTGTGTGTTCTGTCACATGTTCAGTGTTTCAGATCTCACAGACAGCATCCATCATGTTAATGAGCAGATGAATGAGGACGAGGGCCGATAGAGATCGTTCATGGATGGGCTGATGGATATCAGCTGATCATCTCAGTGTGAACAGCATTATGAGGAACAAGATGTTTTTGTTTGAGACGTTAACAACAAGTAGGGCTGAACGATGGTATACAAAGAATACAATGGTATAAAACTTACTTGGTGTGGATGAAGAAAAATCTGCATTGGAAAGCAGACAGACCATATTTGTTTTCCAGTAGCAATTGAGTGAGGCAGACTAGTTTATCGAGATTATTTTTGTTTAGTTTTGATATTTTAAGCAGCTGTTTTCACAATAAAATATGCCCAGAACTGTTACAAACTAACATGTGCATTCTGCACTATCAATAGTATACATAGGGACTTTCGCACCGCTTTAGTTCCAGAACTAAATATACAGTACTAAAGTACTGGGACGATTTTGCGCGAACTATTTTCCAGTACCATTTAAAGGGTTGCATTCGCACCGAGAGTGTGTACTAAGAAGTGACATAAGCCGGTCGACAGCGACGTAATTTGTTCACGGCGTTCAACAACGGAAACAAAGAAGAACAACATTAACAACAGGAGGATGGAGGACGCTGTGATCGGAGCTGTGTTTTTGTTGTGTCTCGCGGGTTTCACAGTGGACATGGAAAGTCGACATATACGTAAAGCAATTGAAAGAACGTAAAGGAGGACTAAGAATCTCCAACGACAGCTGGCAGTGCTACATTTGCTACAAGTGCCTGCACTTCAGCATCCGTCCATCTATCGCTGTTCTCCATACTTGTGAAATAAGTTGACACTATGTTTACGGTATGTTTACACGCCGTTTTAAATCATGGGGGGTGAGGGCGTTTTCATACGAGTTTGGCCAATCAATGGCTACTTGCGTCACGATTAGTACCAGTTGTGCTGGTTAGACCCTGCTCCGGAGTAGGAGCTAATTTGGTTCTTGAAAAAGGCAGTCCGGTACTAAAATCGCACCCAGTTCCGGCGGTGCGAACATGCCGAAAAGTGGGTGGTTCCACAATTAGTTCTGGCACTATGGAAAGGTTCCCGCGGTGCGAAAGGCCCTTATGTCATCCAAAAGGAAAAAACAAAACAAGGATATGTGAGATATACGCAGATATACGAAACCTAAAGAAAGCAGCACTTGCTTGCCATTTTGAATATTAGTTATGTTGATAACTTCATTTTTTTAGCAGCTCATGTTATGAAAATATTTGCATATCGGAATGCTTGGGTAAGATCACGTAACATTAGAACAGCTTTCTGTCTGTGCCGCCTTCATTTACTTGCTCATTTTCATCACTTTCACTTTAATTCTCAAGCATGCACTCGATCGCTAAACTGAACACCCAATCAGAGCTTTCTCTCTCGCCGATAGCCCCGAGTGATTCCACAGGTTGAATCTGCTGCAACTGCTGCCAACTTGTGGAACACACCAAACAACTATCCTGACAGTACGCCGACCGATGGGGGGCCCGACGTTAGCCGATGACTGACCGTCGGCTTGTTGTGTCCCGGCCTTAGGAGACCCAACTCCTGCTGCAGAAAACATCCCTCAAACAATGACACTTCCTCCTCCACCTTTCACTGACTTCTTTACACACTTTGGGTTCAGCCTTTCCCCAGTTTGATGACAAGCATAATGTTTCCCATCGGACCCAAATTAATTAAACTTGCTTTCATCACTGAAGTGAATTTTGGAACAGTTTTCCTCTGTCCACACAACATGCTCCTCAGCGTCTAGCCTTTTGATTCTTTCTGCTGATGATAGGTTTGGTCACTGCAGAGTACACTTTCAGTCCGACTTCTCTTAAACAAATCCTTACACTTTTCATCGCTGAACTGTCGAACAATTCCAGCTGCAGTGCTGAACCGATTCCCCATCGAGAGTCTCCACATTATCCTGTCCTCTCATGCATTTGTCTTATGTGGACGACCTGCCTTTTTGGGGGACTTGAATGAATTAGTGTTATTGTAAAGCTGCAATATTCTAGAAATCACAGATTTAGAATGACCAACTTCTCTTGCAGTGGCTGAAAGTGTCATCCCTTTGGCCTTCATCTGGACAACCTGCTGTCAGAGGGTTTCAGTCACTTTAGAACGGCTCACCATCTTGCAAAGTCAGTGAAAACTGGTAAATTAAGATGCCAGTTAAATAGGGTTTGTCATATAATTAAGGAAATTAGCACCAGGTGCCAGATTAACACCAAGAACTTGGAGGTATCGGTAAGTGTTCTCTAATTTTGATCAGTTCTTTTTCAAATATCTCATTTAAGTTTTTTAACTTCAGAATATATGCTTCAGAATATATATATCTTTCATAGAAAAATGTATATAAAAATGTATAACTTACTATTATAATATATATATATATTGCAACCTATTTTGATAAGATATGTATATATTTTTAAATTATTAAAAAATGTATATATAATCATATATTTAACAAAATACTTTTTGACTAAGTGGTTCTACTATATGCGGCGTTTTAGTTTCCACGTACATAAATATAACATTACTAACATAAAAGTCCTAATATTTTGACGATAAGTCTATACGAAATAACTCGAAATCTTTTTTGAGAATAAAGTCAAAATTACGAGAATTAAATTGTAGCAATAACGAGATTAAAGTTATTATATTTTTAGAGTATAGCCTATTTTGCGCATGCAAATGGCCCGGATTGGGAGCACCGGGAGAAATTCCGGTGGTCTGGCAACTGATTTGATTTATATGTGGGATTATTAGCTGAAATCATACCATGTGTCACAGGGACAGTATGCTTGGAAATAATATTTCATGTCTTCGAATGCATTCATTATTTGTAATGTTCCGGCCACCCAATAAAATATATTATAAAATATATTGAGCTAGTTTATTCATGAAACCCACTGTCTTGAGTCTACTGTTGATTTTAAGAATACATAGTATCGCATCTCTAATTTCTGCTAGGTTTTCTCTAGTGGTTTATTGGCATGTGTGTGCATTTCATTTGGTATGTTTTTGTTTTTGTGTGTGTGTGTGTTTGTGTGTGTGTGTTGCGTCCCCCCAGGACTTTGATGAAAAATTCTCGTACTAGACACTAGACTCACATACACACACACACATACCACACCACACACACACACACACACACCCACACTCAGACACGTGGCAACATTATCAGAATCATAGTCCAAGAGCGCACTTTGTTCTTGAGGATGTTCCGTACCCTCGGCCCTGGTACAGACGGCCCTTATTCCACCACACACACACACACACACACACACACACACACACACAAACAAACAAAGGAAGCATAGGGCCAGACTGCCTGTCTGCCCAGAGCTCTACCTCTTTCTGTCTCTCCGGTTTTCTTTCTCTCTCCCTCTTTAGTGTTGAATAGGAGCAGCGACAGCCGCGTGTGACGTGGATGGAGTGACACAGGCGGTGGAATTTGTTGTTCGGCCAGTGTTCTGGTGTGTGTGTTGCGTGGTGATAAGACAGAGACACCGTGGCTCCTGTGAGGGAGGGCGACATCAGTGTAACACACACTCAGACATGCTTTCATAAGACTTTTGGAAGCATTTTGAAATACTCACATGTGACACTTAACATGTCATGAGAAAGACTGCTTTATCATTTAGAAGCCAAACTCACTTTGACATCCTCAGTTTGTGCTTTTAGGGCTATTTTGATTGAAGTCATCCTAAAACCAAAGTGTCCCTGTTTAATTTCATAATACACTGCAGTTCAAAGGTTTGGGGTCGATACAGTAAAAATTGGAAATATTTGTATAATTTAAAATGTTTTCTATGTGAATATATGTTGAAATGTAATTTATTTCTGTGATCAAAGCTGAATTTACGCCAGTCTTCAGTGTCACATGATCCTTCAGAAATAATTCTAATATGCTGATTTGCTGCTCAATAAACATTTCTGATTATTATCAATGTTGCAAACAGTTGTGCTGCTTCATTTTTTTGTAGAAACAGTAATACATTTTTATTTTCAGGATTCTTTGATGAATAGAAAGTTTAAAAGAACAGCATTTATTTGAAATAGAAATCTCTTGTAGCATTATTCACTTCGTCACTTTTGATCAATTTAATGCGTCCTTGCTGAATTTCTTTAAACACCAACAACAAAAAGCTTACTGAGCCCCCACTTTTGAACAGTAGTGTATATGAGTCTGGTCTTTTTTTTTTTTTCACACAATACATTGCATGTTATTTTAAGAAAAAAAATTATTTCATCCAAATCTAATAACTTGCCCTCTGGAACAACATTTTGACTCCATTATGGATATGTAATATCCACATTTGCATAAATTCTTATCAGTATATGTCTTGAATCAGACGCAAGTGAGTAACCATCTCTCATGTTTAATATATGTGTGTTTGCATTCTTACGTAAAATCATCCGTGTTCTGTTTCCCCGTGTGTGTGTGAGGAGACAGATCATATTTTGGGAGACAAATTTGTACCCAAAAGTGAGGTAAACCTGACAAAATCTCCAAAAACCTCCCTTTGGGGATGTCCTCATTTGAAAAACTGGCATAAAAATAAAGTAAAAAAGTTTTTTTGAAATTGTAAAAATGCAGAAAGTTTCCTGTAAGGGGTAGGTTTAGGTGTAGGGCGATAGAAAATACAGTTTGTACATTTAATAAAACCGTACGCCTTGGCATGTCCCAGTAGAGCTAAGTAAATTGTGTGTGTGTGTGTGTGTTAGTGAACCGTCTCTGCTCTGAGGCTCCGACGGCCTGCAAACCAGGGCCAAGCCGACTGGTGACCTTGGAGCGCAGTCAAACATGAGCCGATTCTGCCCGGGCACTGTCTGGCCCTTCTCTTCCCAGGAAACACTAGGGCAAGGGTGGGGTTGTGGTTATGTCTGTGTGTTTGTTTGAGAACTGAGAAGAGAACAGTTTGACGCAAGACTTCAGTTCAGAGAAAATCTGAGAGTTTAAATAGCTCTGGGCTTACATTTGCCCTCAGTGGGACTCATATGTACTCTGACATCAATCCCTGCACCGCTTTATTTCCTCTTTAATGTTTTGATTCATTTGAGTCACTTCATGATAAGGAGGTTTTATTTGTCTGAAGGTCATCGACACTTAATAAAATAGGCTGTAGATCCTAATATGGTGTAATATCTCATTTGTACTCCCTACCACTAGACATGTGGCAGACATGTAGTACTTCGATTCTAGACCAAAATGACGTCATGTGCCTATTCAAAGTGTTCGAGCAAATAGCAGAGCAAGTGAGCTATCGTGTCATTGATGCGGAAGCAGTTCAGTTCAGAGCGTCTGAGTAAATTGTGAGATTTGTGAGAGAAAATAGCCAAATGGCTAATAAAAAGTTGTACCGTGAGGATGTGTTGCAAATGTTTTTCGCCGATTCTGACTCTGAAGGGCAATATTTGCCTTTTGGAAATGACGATCGGTCGTCTAATGATCGCGCTTCTCCCAGTGCCGCCGTGCAAGGCGAGAGTGCTCACGAAGCACAAACAAGTGATTATTTCGACCCTTTGCCCAACAGGGATGGGGGTGGCAGGGGTGGACGTGGTCGTAGTGGCCATAGGAGAGCTGTTGCTAGAGGTAGAGGCAGCAGGGGTAGGAGAAATAGGGCTGGAAGTAGCACTAGCTGCGCCCCAAAGATGTGGGAGTGGCCGCGTACAAACGTGCCATGCCTGGAGACATGGTATAGGCAGAGTGGGTGATCTGGATCGTAAAGAGGGGTTCTGGAAATAGCGATGCATGGTGGACTGGGGTGTGAATTGAGAAATGAAGAAATGTAGCAGGATGTAATCAAACGCTTTGGATGAGGCCTGTTGAATTTAGTACTTTCTCCTGTTTTATTGTTGGTTTCCTCTTTTCTGATCATTTGGAATGAGGATAAAAAGAAAAAGAAAACATGCAAATACGTTCAAACATCCACTCCATACATATTTCTTCCTGAATATTACTGATGAATAAAGTATGCTTACAGTAATCTCTATCTTTAAAGCCCTTTCAAGCCCAGCTTTTGAATCCCTTGCGCCTAAAGGTTATTGACAGGCACGAGCACAATAAGCCGTAACAATTATATGATGGGACTGGCTTTTGATTGGATTGTGATTATTTAAGATATTTTATTGGGTTCCAAGTTTTATATCTATATACAGTGGGTACGGAAAGTATTCTAACACCCTTAAATTTTTCACTCTTTGTTATATTTGGATACATTCTCACAAGTGGGCCGAGCAGGAAAAGAATTTGCTAAAAATCATGTTTAACGGGCTATAAATCACTATTTTTTTTTTTTTTTCCTCATGTACACGAAACAGCAGCACCCCATATTGACAGAAAACACAGAATTGTTGACATTTTTGCAGATTTAATTAAAAAAGAAAAACTGACATATCACATGGTCCTAAGTATTCAGAAACTTTGCTCAGTATTTAGTAGAAGCACCAACTTTGATCTAATACAAACAGAGCCATGAGTCTTTGGGAAAGATCCGCACCAGTTTTTCACAATATGACCACACCTGGATTTGGGTATCCTCTGCCATTCCTCCTTGCAGATCCTCTCCAGTTCTGTCAGTTTGGATTGTAAACGTTGGTGGACAGCCATTTTTAGGTCTCTCCAGAGATGCTCAATTGGGTTTTAAGTCAGGGCTCTGGCTGGGCCATTCTAGAACAGTCACAGAGTTGTTGTGAAGCCACTCCTTTCCTCACTCCTTCGTTATTTTAGCTGTGTGCTTATGGTCATTGTCTTGTTGGAAGGTAAAACTTCGGCCCAGTCTGAGGTCCTGAGCACTCTGGAGAAGGTTTTCGTCCAGGAAATCCCTGTACTTGGCCGCATTCATCTTTCCCCTCGATTGCAACCAGTCGTCCTGTCCTGCAGCTGAAAAACACCCCCACGCACAGAGTAGGAGCAGGATTCGGAGGGGGGGGGGGAGCCGGAGAAACCGGCCATGAGTGCGCGTGTCAACTGTTGGGGTACTGGTATTGGCAGGGTGATGGAGCATGCCTGGGTGTGATTTTTTCCGAGAGCCCTTTCGCGAGGCCCCCCGATTCTACCAACACAAGACCGGGAGACCGATAATGAGTAGACAAGGAGGATGCTTAGAATGAAGGCCAAAAAGTTCTATCTTGTCTCATCAGACCAGAGAATATTATTACTCACCATCTTGGAGGGAGTTCCTTCAGGAGTGTTTTTTAGTCAAACTCCATGCGGGTTTCATGTGTCCTTGCACTGAGGTCTAGGCTTCCGTCGGGCCATCTGGTCCATAAGCCCCCGACGGTGGAGGGCTGCATTGATGGTTTGACTTTTCTACACTTTCACCTCTCTTCTCCCGCCTGCATCTCTGGAGCTCTGCCACATTGATCTTTTGTTTCTTCTTTACCTCTCTCAACCAAGGTCTTCTCCCCCGATAAGCTCAGTTTTGGCCGACGGCCGCTCTAGGAAGGTTCTGGTCGATCCCAAACGTCTTCCATTTAAGGATTATGAGGCCACTGTGCTCTTAGGAACCTTAAGTGCAGCAGAATTTTTGTTGTAACCTTGGCCAGATCTGTGCTTGCCACAATTCTGTCTCTGAGCTCTTCAAGGCAGTTCCTTTGACCTCATGATTCTCATTTGCTCTGACAATGCACTGTGAGCTGTAAGGTCTTATATAGACCGGTGTGTGGCTTTCCTAATCAAGTCCAATCAGTATAATCAAACACAGCTGGAGTCAAATGAAGGTGTAGAACCATCTCAAGGATGATCAAAAGAAATGGACAACACCTTAGTTAAATATATGAGTGTCACAGCAAAGGGTCTGAACCTTAGGACCATGTGATATTTCAGTTTTTCTTTTTAATAAATCTGCAAAAATTTCAACAATTCTGTGTTTTTCTGTCATTATGGTGTGCTGTGTGTACATTAATGAGGGGGAAAAAAATTACTTAAATGATTTTAGCAAAATGGCTGCAATATAACAAAGAGTGAAAATTTAAGGGGGTCTGAATACTTTTCCGTACCCACTGTATATATATATATATTAGAAATGCACCGATTGCAATTTTCTTGGCAAATTCCGATTTCCGAAGTGTGACCTGCCGATACCGATTTTTACCTATTCCAATTTTCTTCCTAAGAACTATAATTGACAGCATATACAAACAAAAAAACGCCTTTTCCTTTCTTCTACGCAAAGTTTTATTTTCATAAAAAAAAAAACAAGTAAAAAGTCAGTAATAAAATAAGAAAAAATAAAAAAATTGCAAACAACAGCACAGTTAAATGCAATAGAATAAAGAGAGCTAAGTTTTTCAGGTTAAGTAAGTTTCCAGTGTTATTTTACATTTGATTACATTGTTACTTTAATTTCTGTAGTCTTCATTGTAAAAATTAAATACAGATGAATGCTTACCATTAAAGTTATAAAACACATGGAGTCAAGAACAGAAAGTGATTTTCTTTGTCTTTTCTTCTTTGATTAACATGACAGACAGCAGCAAGAATATCGGACTGCGGTCCCTTTCATATTTCTATTTATTCCCATCCACCCTGGATGCTTCTTCTTCTTTTCTCAACTAGGCTATTGTTTTAATGTCCCAAACTGAACTGTGTTTTAACTGGATACGTACGACTATACTCGCCCCGATGTGTCCATTTGTTGAATACTTTTGTATGCATTGAATGTTTTATAAAATTAAGCGCAGGTTAGCCACTCATTTTAAGTATTGGTGGCTCACAGCTGTTTGAGACTGGCCGCAGCTTGTGTGCGCTCCACTAATAGATCGTTGTGGTTTTGCGTTCAACGTTTGTATAAAGGCGCGAAAAAACCTGCAGGAATGACTCAAATATTTGCGCATCTAAGCCACTATTTAACCACACAACCCGGGGAGCAAATGAGACGGTGTGGGAGATAAGGGGTCACTCGGAGAGAAGAGAAGTGAGAATGCGGGCTGATTACGTTATGTTGCCGTTGTGCCCCTGTGCCTCTGGTAACAAAACGGATTCGGCTTCTAAATTGGAAAGCAGTGAGACGACCGACGATCACGATCCGGGCTGATCAATTGAGGAAATCGGGGGGCCGATTTTCTGATCCCTGGCCTATCGGTCGGTGGTGGGCATATATATATATATATATAATTATATTATAGATATAATATATATATATATAGATACTTCTAAATTAATATATATCCAGTTAATACTTTTACAACATTTTGGTATTTATTTTGTACACCTTGGGGTGGGATTTTTTTTTTTTTTTTTTTCATATATTTGAATTTTAATTTTGGTTTTGATTTTGATTTTAAAACATTATAGAAATGATTGTAATGAATTGATCTCCAGCATACAAGTACTACTTTCTGGCATGATGGTATAAATACTTTACTAATTACATTTGCATTACAATAATGATAATTTTTTTCACTTTTCAGTAATGAGAATTGGTAGGAAATGTGCTTAAATGTCTAAAAACACTGTCACAAAATAAATAAATAAATATATATGCAGAATATAATTTCTTAATTCTTCCTTTTGATTTTATGGACAAATATGACCAAGACAAGCTCTTGGAATGTTCTTGACACATTGACCCGTAGAGTTTGGAAGGCAATAAAGAATGAGCTAAACCTTGTCCCTTGTGTTCTGCCATCAGCCATCCTGAAAGCCATTGACCTTTCGACCTCGAGTCCCTCATCACTCGAGTCGCTTCATGTGCTCCCACGTGTGACAGGCTGGGTCCGTGCGCTCGCATGGCGTCTGAAAGGAACAGACAGACTTTGAGAGGCTGTGAATAGAGCCGCAGTGTAGCCGAGCCAGCAGACCCGGAGTCAGCGAGTCCAGCCAACTTCTGAGCCCTTTCTGTGGAGTCAGATATGAAAGCGCTTCAATGTAGCCTCTGTTTGGCACAATGAGAGCGCTGGGGAATATGATAGGATGCTGATGCATTATTAACGCAGATGGGCAGCTTACCTGCTGTCGATTACCTGCGACTCACCTGAGCACCGGCTTGGGTCGGCTCGGGTTGATCGGGGTTGGGTCGGATCGCTGTTGATGGACCCGCCACCTCGCAGCGGTTGGTTTTGGCCAGTTGTTTCCTGCATATTTTATGTAGGATATTGTAAGCGTTTGGTTGAGCTGGAATGGGTTTGAGCCATTTGTGTTGGCTCTCGTTCAACTGTCTCATGTTCAACTGTCTGATTGAATACTAACACTTTAATATTTGAGACGTACACCACATCCAGGCTTATTTCTCCACGTAGGGATCTTAGCCTTCTAAGATCCCTACATGGAGAAATAAGCCTGGATGTGGTGTATGTCTCAAATATTAAAGTGTTAGTATTCAATCAGACAGGGTGTTAAAGCTTATTCTCCCCAGAAAACCGCCCATTATGCGCCTGTATATGTTGTGTGGCATTAGCATGGCGCTTACAATGCCAACATCATGGGTTTGATTCCCAAGGAATGCATGAATGCAATGTAAATGTGCGTTTTCAGCTGTGACGGTTTCAGTAGCTCATTCCACCAGAGAGGAGCAGAGAGTGTGAAGGTGTTGCAAAGCCATCTTTGTTTTCCTTTATTTGACGTATACCTGCGGTAAATCTGAAATTGGGCTTAATTCTGAGAATAAAGCAGATTGTGCTCGTGTGCTCATGGATTTCTCATTTATTCCCGGCCAAGACTGATTTAAAGTGTCCTAATTTGCTTGTGAAATCTAATGAATTGCATGCACCTTGTGGCTGTAGAGTGGGTCGTATAAAGAATAATTGTGACCTATGCTGGCAAAATGAGTCACAATGAGCAATTTTTCAAAATTTGAAAATGGTGTATGATTTGTTGGAATCAGACAAAAAATGACTGCGCTACACCTGTTTGAAGTCAATAGAATCAGCATAGTCAATTTTGAGAAAAATCGAGTTAAAGTTTTCTGAAGGTTCCAAAGTAAAATCACAGCAACGGTGCATCTTTTCCTCCAGTTCTTTTCTAATCACAATATAGCTATTTTTATTTTATCTTTGTTATTGTTATTATAGATACAACAGAATGCAAAAAACCAACAACCCAGAACGATATAAGAAAACAAAACAAATGCATTACCTTTTTCATTTTACATCTAAAAAGCATTCAAGAAAATCAAATAATAAAATCCCTTTAGTGTGTTCATTACAAATAAATTGAATATTAGAACTACAAAAGCAGTTCAATCAAGAGCCGTATTTCCCTCTTGTATTTTATAGCTAGATTAACATTGAGACAGACAGCCTATATTTTAAGACCTACTGTAATGCACGGATCTTATTTAATGTTACACATCAGATGTTTTTCCATAACAGTTCCCCAAATGTTCACTTAAGACATGACAGATTATGCTTGCGTCAATACTTAAATACTGTGTATATGTGTATATTTATATTTATATTAAGGAGCGGAGAAAAGGTGCTTCTCTCAGAAAACGTACAAATAAAGATAATAGTATATGTTTAATTACTATTTGGGGCATTGGGATTGCTAGACGAGGGCTTAAACTCATTTTTGTGAAAACCTCAAATCCGACTAAAATCTGCAAAAAAGCACTTTTTTTTTTTTTTTTTGCCTGGACTCAAAATAGCCCGTGTGCATTCCGACAAATCTTTGCCACCTGGGTCCAATTGGGGTGCAACTTAGCGCATCACAATGCCAAATCGGTAGTACACACCCAACATGCCTTTGACTTGTGGCAGTGCAAATTATCAGACACTTGTGGCTGGCAATAAATATCCTGATTTATAATATATGGTAATTATATTATAGTGTTATTTTTTTTTCTTTTAATAAAGACTGTATATAATTTTAAATATTCTAATTACAACTATAATCTATTATAAATAGTATATTGATTATAACATATAGAATTTAAAATGATATAATATTATATTTATATTTTTTTTCTTTATAGTAAATAATATTGATAAATATTTATAATAATTTTTTACATTTATTTCCCTTTTTTTATTTATAAATTAAATCATTTTTTGCCATAAAAAAAAATAAAGACTAAATTACAAATTTACAAAAAAATAAAAATGAAATCAGTGAGAATTTGGAGAGAAATGTACGTAATTGTCATGAAACTAATACTGATGAAAAAATGAATGAATGAATGTATTATATACATTTATTTGTAAATATTTATTTATATGAGTATATTATACCATCATACTTGAAATGTTTCAGATTGATTTCATTAGATGATAGCGCCTGAATTCACATTTCAAAGAAGAAAATTCTGTGTTATTTAGATTTATACTGGAAAGTGATTTTGATGCAGAAATGCATAAATCAGATGACATCCTTTCTGTGGCATCAGTTTGCACACAAAGTGTCCGTTTCTGAATTGATCATCAGCTGTGATAAATCACTTTGCAATTTAATCTTATTCAAATTCATTTGCAATGCCAGTGCCCTGTATTTGAGTCTCAAAGCACATATTCATTCATGTAAATCCACAAAAAACTCACTAGACACACAATTATGTTTGTATGAATTGCTACGTTTGCATGTGCTGTCAAGTTTGCATATGTTTTTTTTTTCACAAACGTAAACCTTTACAAAGCTTTCTCTGCCACAAACTCTCAAAGTTCTGTGGCAACGAAGGACTTCCAGAGAGTTGCTCATTGCAGCAGCCGTTGAAAAGCCACGTGTCAGCAGCCTCCTGGTTTTTTTACACTGATGGGAAATGACAGCATTTGTTTGCAGAATCGCTCCAGGGGAACTGTAAAGTTCCAGTGAAAGGAGTTTCTTCATGTCTTCTGGGCTTCTTTTCCGCCGTGGCCTCTGAAAAGAACGGAAGGAGGATTTCTGTGGTACTGCGAATAAAGCCAAGAGTGAACGGCGTTACCCGCAGCCACAGACAGACAGCTTCCTGTTTCAGAAAGTGCTCTTCCTAAAAGTCAGCCTATACGTTTGAGAGCTTCCTGTGGGCAGGAATCAGTCGTTGTGTTTGTTTAGAGACGGATCAGCGGTCATTGATACTGAGCAGCAGAAACAGTGGCCATAGTTAGCAAGTCAAAACTCCACCAAGAGCTCTTGTAACAGAGCAGAAGGATTGTAGGTGTAACCTTCAAAATCTCAATAGTGAAATTATGGAGTGGAACTTGATTTTATCCTCCAGCATCTGATTGGATTGTGATTGAAAGATATTTTCTGGGGTTACAAATTTTAGTTCTATTTTTATTTTTATTTATTTATTTTTGTGGTGAAATTATATATTTTACAGATTTAATTTATATGAGATCATTCTTTATTATTAATTTCATTAATCTTTCATGGGTTTATTAAGTTAGTTTCTTTTTGGTTGTCTTAATTTATACTTTTTAGATGTAAATTTTATAGATACAGTAGATTATAGATAGATCAGTTCGGTTATACATATATAAGTCATTAGATTTATTTAGATATATATATGTGTGTGTGTGTGTGGATATGTTAATAGTAATATGAAAAATTTATGCTTTATTTATCACTTCATACATTTATAGAGTTTATTTTTTTTTAATTATTATTATTTACCCAAATTCTCTTTTGAATTTATTTGTAAATTTGTCATTTTTGCTATTAGATTTCCATTAGGGCAATACAATAGTATTTTATATTATTTTAATTTAAAGGTGACATATCATGAAAATCTGACTTGTCCAGGTTGTAAGTGCTATAATCGGGTCCCCGGTGCAGCTACCAACCAAGGAAACGTGAAAAAGATTAACCCAGTAACTTTGTTTAGGTAAGACTTTTCTGAAAGTGTCTGAGAAAACGAGCGCGTCTGATTACGCTCCCTTGGTGACGTGGCAAAGGGATCTCATTAATATTACCACCCCTTAATCTGTGAGTTTCCACCCACGGCGCCGTTATTTAGATTTCGCAAGCGACAACGGTGTGCTAGCTTTAATGCCATGGAGAAAGTTTGAGCAAAACAGGCTAACTGTTCTGTGTTTGGCTGCACAGACGAGCACAGAACACTGTTTAGAGTCCCAGCCTCAGAGGAGACAACAGAGCAGTGGAATTATTAATTTATTTACTGTATATTGCTGCTGCCACACAGATCTAAAAAAACAAGCAATTTATTTCCCAGCTGTTTACCTTCACAGACATAACCCACTGTTTTTGTAACTCATGTGTGTTTTTAACGTAAACTTGTGTGTGAATGAGAACTTAGTTTAGTACTCGCATGCTGACAGCCGCTTTCTGTGCGTGTGCTTCAGATGTGTGCTCTCAGAAAACCGTATATCAGAAGTTTAAACTCATATGGTTTAAAACGCATGATTTCAGCGCGATAAACATGATAATCAGAACCAAAACAGATGTTTTTAGCAGGTCCGAGCTGTAATGATGCAGCTTTATTCTGGAAAAGGGGCGGGGTAACGCAGAGCTCATTGATTAAGAGTAAGCCCAAAAAAAACAGCTGTTTCTGCTTCCACTCAAAATAAGCATATTCAAAATATAATAAATTATCTGTGTGGTATTTTGAGCTAAAACTTCACATACACACACTCTGGGGACACCAGAGACTTATATTACATATTGTAAAAATGGGCATAATATGTCACCTTTAAGGGGAAATTTGCTGAAATTGTCGTGAGAATTGATAACTACCATGATCTGAGATGTGAATTGATGATATATGTTTCAGTTAAAGCCTCAAGTTAGTTTAATAGCATAAAGATCTGTTTAATAGCATCATTCCTGGTTCTGTGCAACATTAACCACAAACTTGAAGTGACACGAGATAATAGAGAAATCGCTGTTGCAGGCTAAGAGTGTTGCTAACTTGCCTGTTAGTAAATATGAGAGTTTTGATGTTTATTTATTTATATATTTAGATGTTGAAATGACATAAAAACCCAAACTGATTCAATTGATTCATCCTGCTTTTCAAATGTACTTGTACTTTGCATCAAATGTTTTAATGTTGTGATTCATTCGTAGTTTGTTTGGTTGGATCAAGGCTGAGAATTAATGAAAGGAAAATGAATGAATGGCAAAATGCGTTCAGTAGCGAGGCCGGTGTAAATGTAGACGCTCAGGAACTCAAACCCTGCGGCTCCGTCTCCTCCTCACCTGATTAGCCGCTAACGTCTCAGGTACTAGCGCCGCGTATCGCTTTACCAGAGGTTAAGAGGGTTGTATTTAAACATGAAAAGCAGCGTGTGAGGTGTTCCCGTGTGTCATATAATCAATCAAACTCAAGTGTATTTACCTCACAGGTGGATGGAATTACACCTGCGTCAAAACTGCAAGCGCTTCACCTGAAATCAGATAACGCGCACGCAGTATCTGTGTTCAGCACTCATTATCAATGCTTATTTACGCTCTTCATTTGCACTCAGTCCTTTTCGAATGTTTTTACTTACAAAAGAATAACAAAACTCTTCACTGATGTGACAATCAAAATCAAACCAGAGGAAATGAAAAAGGACCTGATGGTGAACGCTGCATGTGATTCTACAGAATGAATATTTATCTTTAATCTATAATCTTTCATCAGAATGAGTCATTTTACGTAAGAGAATGACGCTGGATGTTGACTTTACACTGTCTTATCTCAGAGCTGATCTTTGTGCCTTCAGGGCATTATTTCTGAACATCTCATCCGGCTCATGTTATGACCTTCTGGGTGAAATAATTCAGATTTAAAGCATCTTCTGCTCTTGCAGCTGCTTCATTTGAATTAAAAACGATGCAAGAATGCAGTGAACATTTAATCCAGACCTGATCGCAGTACAAGTCAGATCCAAGGTGATGAGGAATTTTTGTCAGACAAGAAAAACTTGCATTGTGCATTATTGCTGTTCTCGTCACTCTTGATGTTAGTCAGTGTTGATATTGTTAACTAAACTTAAAAAAAAAGTTATTTTTGTTCATTAAAGATGAAATGCAAATATGAGATAAAAGCAAACTAAAATAAAATAAGTTGAAGTATTAAAATAACTAAAACAAAAAAATGACAAAAAACAATTTAAAATAAGCTTATTACAAAAATTAAAGCTAAATAGAAATATAAAAAAACTAAAACAAACGGAAAATATACAAATAAAGTCTGTTGGAAATTAATTAATTAATAAGCACATAACAAAATGACAAACTTAAACTAAAATTAGAATTAATACTGAAAATATACACTAAATATGAATAAATACTATACCATTATACGCAATTTTAGTTTTGGTTCATGTAGCCTTTTCACAATGCTCTTGATTTGAATCAGTGTTATGTTAATAAAAATTACAAGAATCTAAATAAAAATATATTAAAAATAATTGATTTAAAATAAAAGATGAAATAATCTAATGAATTTAAAAATGGATGGCAGAAGCGGACGTTGTAAAAGTTTGTTGAAGTACTAAAATTACTAAAAAACTGGAAATATAGAGCTAAATCGAAATATTAAGAAACTACTAAAAATTTAAAAATTACAATTAAAATGAAAAATATAAAAAATAAAATTCAGTTCAATTAAAAACAAATGAATAAACTGACTGAACACAATAAAAAAGGTCAACCTGCTGGCCACTTTGTTGTTTGTGTAGGGATGCATTGATTGATTTGAGCATTTCAGCAGTAGTGAATGGATACGTGTTTCTCCTGCAGAAGTTTCCGGAGCTGAAGTTTAAATACGTGGAGGAGGAGCAGCCCGAGGATTTCTTCATCCCGTACGTCTGGTCTCTGGTCTTTAACTCTGGAGTGGGTCTGTACTGGAACTCTCAGGGCATCGAGCTGTTCAGCATGGACTCGCCCTGAAGGGAACGGGACTCTTCAGGTGTATGTCGTCTGTCTGTCTTCTGTCTGTCTGTGTAATAGTGCGCTACCCACAGATAACGCGTCGTGCATTCAACCCCTGAGCTTCCGTCCTCATCGCACCGTTCAAAGGGCTGCAACTTCTGCTCCGCTAACAAACACGGACGCTCATCGCCGGCTGCACTGAATTCTGGGATTGGTACGATTTGGAGTTTCAGTCACAGCTCTGATGTAGCTAAAACACTTCGGTTGATTGTGATAATCATTTGTTTGTTTGCTTGTTTCTGTTTGTGGGTCATGGGTCACGTGGGGAAAATGAGTCCAACCAAAAGATTTCTTGACTGACGGTGAACATTAATCATACTTTGACTTCATTAGGAATGATTCTTAAAGAAATAATTCACCCAGAAATGAAAATTTGGTTTAAAAAAATGTGGTCATCCTCAGGTCATCCAAGATTAGGATGTGTTTGTTTCTTCTTCAGATTTGGAGAAATGGCGCATCGCATCACTTGCTCAGCAATGGATGCTCTGCAGTGAATGGGTGCCGTCAGAATGAGAGTCCAAACAGCTGATAAAAACATCACAATAATCCACAAGTAATCCACAGCACTCCAGTCCATCAGTTAATGTCTTGAGAAGTGAAAAGCTGCGTATTTATAAGAAACAAATCTATGATTAGCTTGTTTTAACTTCAGACGGGCTTCCCGCTAGAAATGAGTCCTCTATCAATAATATGCTCTTCTTGAAAAAGTCCTGGAACAGGAGAGCATCACTTCTCAAGCTCAATTAACTGAGGGGACTGGAGTGGGGCGGTGGATTACTTGTGGATTTTTGTTTTGTTTTTATCAGCTGTTTGGAATCTCATTCTGACGGCACCCATTCACTGCAGAGCATCCATTGCTGAGCAAGTGATGTGATGCTACATTCCTGTAAATCTGAAGAAGAAATAAACTAATCTATTCTGGATGATCTGAAGGTGAGGAAATTGTCATTGGGGAACTATCCTTTAATGAGTTTATGTTATTATCTGATTATTATGAACGCTTCATCACATTCACTAGATATAGTAATTACAATAAATAATATTTGACCATTGTTGGGCTTGCTGGTTTTATAGGATGCTTTGCTGTGGTACAAATTAAGTCTTATTGTTATATATTTAGTCATCACACCGCATATGCTCTTAATTCATATACAACTGGCATCGGCACAACGGAAAAAAAAAACCAAAAACATTTTATATAATATTTATATATATATATATATAATATATATATATCTTATATATATATAGGTGTGTTCATCGTTACACTTGGAAAATTCTTGCGTGGTTTTAGTGTTTTCTAAGGCATAATTTAATAATACATATTTGGATATTTGTGTAATAAAATAAGCGACTTTCCCATGTAAATGCCGTTTAGTGTATCATTTATGTATATTATAGATTCAGGTGATTGCATGTACATTACTGTATAGACTAATACACACTGCATTTGTTGCATTGCTGTTTATTCCCTCAGTTTTAGTTTTTAGGTACAGCGATGGGAAAATCTTTCCTGTCGGATTACCTGCGTAAGTAATTAATAAAGCGTAGGGTAAATATTACCCCGTTACTGATCAGTTACACTGCGGCGCAAACTTAAAGCATAAACAGCCCATATTTACGCTTTTGCTGAATTTGTTTAGTTTTCTTTGCAGGTCTTTATAGGAACAATTTTTATGTTGTGTTTTTTTTTTTTTTACATTGAAGTAATTTAAGTTTAGATGTATATGATTAGTTTCCCTGTATTTTGGATAGCATCTGTTTATTTTTTCCTCTTTTTTTGGATTCATTCTTGCATATTTATGTATAAAGTAATGAGGAAAGACTTAAAAAAATTGTTTTTAAAAATGGCAAGAAAATTACATTTTGATTTGATTGCACTTCCTCTGGTTCCACTGACAGAACTAATGAAATTGGTTTAGCAGTTTTGTTTGCATTAGCTATGACTGATTCAGACTCAGTCTTTCTACAGTGTGAAATACCACCAATAAAGCAACAGCAGAACTCCTGCTATAATTCTGGGCTTTTTTGTGGTTCTTTAAAGTGCATATAAAATCATGTAATTGCTTGAAGGCCTAAAACGGTGTATTGAAGAGTATTTGGAGGAAATGAATGTGCCGAACCAGTTCTGCTGAAAAAGAGGACGGTGACTGTTGAGTGCTTTCCATTACAGAATAAATGAATCATGGGAGTCAAATACGCTTGTGAAATCAAGCGTTTCTACAAAGGCGTCAGTAACTGAAACCTTTTGTGATGCTTCATCTGCGAGCGTCAGTATAAAGTCAACGCAACATGAACAAAAGTGCTGGTTTGTGAGTGTTTGGTCAATCTGTTGATTAGTTAGTCTAATCTAAAATGACACGGAATGAATGGATTCAACAGAGAGCGAGAGTTTCCATCAGAGACGCTGTGTGTTTGTCAAAGCTCCGTTCATACCGTCACAGCTTCACGGTTCACCACATTATACCTGCATTATGTTCCGCTTCTCAACTCACAAACAGCACGATTATTAGTGCTAAATGTGTAAAATCTAGTTATGCTCATTGTAATTGTATTTTTGTGGTTATTTATTATATTTGTCCTTTTCTATTCATTGTTGTCATGTTTTCACCAGTGGTATTTTAGTATCATTGACTATTAGTTAATTATTAGTATTAATATACTATTAGAGTTTAGTTTATTCATTGTATTTTGAATTTAGTTTTTAGTTATTGCAAGTCATTTAGTTGCTTTTGTAATTTGTTTTGTATTTTTTATTTTTTTTGAATCTAGTTCTTTGTATTTTAGTTGTTTAGTTGTGTTTTTGTAAATTATTTTGTCAATGTTTTGTAAAATAAGTGTATTTTATTTCCGTTAATGTTTGTTTATTTCAAGTAACAAAAATGTTTTTAGATAAATATATAGGTATTTCTTTAGATATTTTCTGTTTTAATTTTAAATTAAAATTTGAAATTTGAAAGTTTTGATAATTTAGTTGTGTTTTTTATTTTATTTTTATTAGTTATTGATTTTCTTAAAAATAGTTATTTTAACATTTAATTTAGTTGTTTAGTAGTTAATTAGTATATCAAAATGGTGCCTTGAAAGTAGCTTCAACTGAGGATTTTATCAGTTTAAAACCATTATTGATTTCAGGTAAGGAAAATGTTGGATGGATGGACATCTGGTTTTTTTTTACATTTTCTGTTTTAATTAAATTTTAAAGTTTTTTTAAGCCAATTGATTTTTATTTTTCTTGATGTTATAGATTTTTTTAAATGCTTAATTTTTTTTTTTAGTTGTTTTAGTGTATCAAATGTTGCCTTGGCAACTAGCTTAAATAAAAATAGCAGATTTTTATTATAACTTTTTTTATGGTTTTACTTTTAGTCAGCTATAATAACCTTGGTATAATCATATAATGCAGAACATTCAGCATTGAGCTGAAGCCTGTATTTGGAGACGTGCGTGTGTGTGTGTGTGTGTGTGCGCGGGTGTGTGGTCTTTCAGCGCTGAGCAGCATATGTTGGAGGTTGTGCCGCAGTGCTGTTTCTCACCGGTGAGGTTAACTCTCTTTTTTTTTTTTTTTTTTTCACGACTCTTTGTCATTCAGCAGTGAAATGTGAAAGCACTGTGGGTTGTGGGTATGTATTCCAGCAGGACAGCGGCCCAAACGTGTGTGGCGTCACAGTCTGTTGTGCTCAGGGTGTGTTTGTTTTGCGTGTATGATGTGCAAAGATTCTTCCAAATATCTATTTGGTATTCCATATAAACAATATTATCATTGAGTAAATTACTGCTTTGAAAGTGGCCTTAACTCAAGGCTAAGCGAGTACTAAAAAACTTTTAGGTCCATTATATGTTGATTAAATATGATATGCATGAGGATGAGTTCTGTTTTGATGAAAATTGGATGAAAATGTTTCATTTTCACAGGTTCTGTTATGTACAAATTTCACATTTTTGTCCACAGTGTTATTTTATTATTATTTATGTACTATGATAGTTTTTATTAATATTTTGAAACAGATTTTATTTTTATATTCTGTTTTAGATGTTATGTGCCGGTTGTCTTTTTTTTTCTTTTAAAAAATTTTAATATTTTTTTTTTTCATTTTATTCACTTGATTTCAGTGTCGAATTTGAGTATTGAACTGATTCAGTTAGTTTTAACATGTAATTTAGTTAAAATTTTCAGGTAATATTTATATTTTTAATTTTTGTTCATATGAGTTCATAACAGAAATGTCTTAAATATGTTTTAGTTAATGGATAACAAGTCTGTTGGCTGCTCCTCGTAAATATTAATGTTTTGAGTGTTTTTTTTTTTATAGTTTGTAATGCATTTACTCAACTCTGTGCTTATAAATGTCAGTGTGTACTGGAGGTATATGGCAGAACAGCAGGTCACATGGCGGGGTCATCAGCAGATCCCGCCCCATTCTCTGACTGGGCATCACCAGGCAAAACTGTGCTGCTGTTGGCTTTTGGCTGTAGAAAATGTGTGAAGCTAAAGGCTGAAATCTAGAGAGAGAATAACATACGAGGATTTGACTTAGGGACTGTAAGAAAAAAAAAACGGCTCAGACTATTGCGTAAAAAATAAACAGCTCAGAAATATTCCAAAAAAAAAAAAAAAAAAAAATCACTTAAACACAGATACTATCACTAAAAAAATAAAAAACCCACTCAGAACTAACCTTTAAAATCATAAAAATGCTCAGAACTACCTAAAAAAAAATTTTTTTTAATGCTCATAACGATCACTAAAAAATAAAAATCACTCTTATATCTATATACGAGTAGAATAGTATAGAACTATATAAAAATATATATATCTAACACCTTAGCAAATGCATAGCAACGTTCTCAAATCACCAGAATCTAGTAACTGCATAGCAACATTCCCGCTCAGAACAAATTAGCAACTGGATAACCACATATTTGTAAAAATGCCCAAACACCTTAGCAACCGCATAGCAACACCTTGTCAACTAAAGGGAACAGCATAGCATTGCACGGCACAATATATTAGTCTAGTTGATATTTAGTCATTCCAAATCAGTGCGATCTTCAGTTTATCTTCCTGTTTTTCCTTCATTAACTGATCCAGTGTGTGGATCTCTCGTGAAGCACTCGAGTGGACAGCCTGAAGTTTAACAGAGCAATTCAATGTCATATAAGACTCATATAAAGTGAGGTCTAGAGTTCAGCTGACGGTCATAAAGCAGTTCCAGCTTTTACAGCGGCATCCAGTGAGAGATGCAGGCAGAGCGGAGCATATGGCGTCCCATCTGGGGATCATGTCCTGTTCGATTCGTTCACGGGAGCCAGTTTGTAACGAACGCTAGACAAGACGCCACCGTCCGCACGCACTACACTGCTGTTGTGTTTCCTTTTACATGTCAGTCTGTCCATCAAAGCTCTCAGTGACGTGATTCTTCTGCTGTCGCCCCGTCGGTTTAGCTTTCAAGTTGAGCGTACGTCCTCCTCTGCCTCTTTAAATCTCTTTTCTGTCTGTATAGGGGCCGCGTCGGCCCTTATAGCGGCTCCATTAGCCGTAGTTTCATGAAGCATGTGTTCTTCTATACAGCAGGGTAATTACGTGAGGTGGTTACATGCATTCTGAGAGGCTGAACAGATGAAAGTGCTGCAGTGATTGTGAGGAGAGGCCCGTCTTTAACATGCCTGCCATTTACAGCTACAGGCTTTAACGCGCTGAACGCTGGAATCTGTACAGAGGTTTGAATAGTCACTCTAATTCTGAGCTGACAGTGTTATTTAATATTTATAACATTTATTTATACTATTTTGAATTGGCTTTTATTTGTATATTTTCAGATTTCATTTTAAATTAGTTTTTAATTTTGTTTCGTAATTTTGTCATTTTTCTTAGTTTTAGTAGTTTTTATTTGTATTAGATTCATTGGTCTGTAAAAAATTACCTACCTATTCTGATAGAGAGAGAGAGAGAGATGATAGATAAAAATTGCTTGGAACTATCGCGGGGAAAAAATCGCTCAGTATTATTGCTAAAAACACTCCGAACTATCGCAAAAAAGATTGCTCAGAACTATTGCTAAAAAATGTAAATCACTCAGAATTATCGTTAAAAAATAAAAATCGTTTAGAACTATTGCTAAAAAATATATATTGCTCAGAATTATCGCTAATAAAATAAAAAATCGCTCAGAACTATCCCCAAAAAATATATATTGCTCAGAACTATCGCTAATAAAATAAAAAATCCTCAGAACTATCGCTAATAAAATTAAAAATCCTCAGAACTATCGCTAATAAAATTAAAAACCCTCAGAACTATCGATTAAAAAAAAAAAATCGCTCTGAACTATTGCAAAAAAAAAATTATGCTGCGAAATATCGCAAAAAAAAAAATAATCTCTATGAACTATCGCAAAAAAAATAGATCGATCCAAACTATCGCAAAAAAAAAATTTTCCTCAGACACTATCGAAAAAAAAACATTGCTCAGAACTATCGAAAAGAAAAAAAAATTTGCTCCGAACTATCGCAAAAAAAAAGTGCTCAGAACTATCCAAAAAATAATAATCGCTCCCAACTATCGCAAAAAAAAATTTGCTCAGAACTATTGAAAAGAAAAAAAATGGCTCCGAACTATCGCCCCCCCCCCCCCCCAAAAAAAAGTGTCAGAATATCGAAAAAAAAAAACTACAGTTGCTAGAATACGAAAGAAAAAAAAATTGCTCGAAACTATGTCGCAAAAAAAAAAAAAAAATGGCTCCGAACTATCACAAAATTTAAAAAAAATTTGCTCCGAACTATCGCAAAAAAAAAGTGCTCAGAAAATATACAAAAAAAAAACAAAAAAAAAAACATTTGCTCAGAACTATCGAAAAGAAAAAAAAAATTGCTCCGAACTATCGCAAAAAAAAAAAAATTTGCTCCGAACTATCACAAAATTTAAAAAAAATTTGCTCCGAACTATCGCAAAAAAAAAGTGCTCAGAACTATCGAAAAAATAATAATCGCTCCCAACTATCGCAAAAAAAAATTTGCTCAGAACTATTGAAAAGAAAAAAAAAATTGCTCCGAACTATCGCAAAAAAAAAGTGCTCAGAACTATCGAAAAAAAAAAATCGCTCCCAACTATCGCAAAAAAAAAATTTGCTCCGAACTATCGAAAAGAAAAAAAAAATTGCTCCGAACTATCGCAAAAAAAGTGCTCAGAACTATCGAAAAGAAAAAAAAAATTGCTCCGAACTATCGCAAAAAAAAAAAATTGCTCCGAACTATCACAAAATTTAAAAAAAATTTGCTCCGAACTATCGCAAAAAAAAAAAAATTTGCTCCGAACTATCACAAAATTTAAAAAAAAATTGCTCCGAACTATCGCAAAAAAAAAAAATTGCTCGAACTATCGCTAAAAATAAAAATTGCTCGAACTATCGCTAAAAATAAAAATTGCTCGAACTATCGCTAAAAAACCCCGCTCAGGATAGATAGATTGACTGACAGACAGACTGTTTATAGTCTCTTCATGGTCTGCTTTCGTTCCGCTCTCACAGCGTGACCTTTGACCTCATCAATAGGGTCAGCTTCCTGTGGTCTGTTGTTTGGGTTGATCTGCTTCAGTGTGAAGAGGCAGGAATTCTCTGAAATTCACATCAGCCAGACAAATCCAATTAAATACATTCGACACAAAATGAGCACATGCTGGATCTACAGAAGTTGAGTTGATGCTGTATATGTAGGTCGTTTATGTGTTTTTACTTCTCAGAAAGACTGCTTCTGGTTCCTACAGTGGAGTGACAGCTGTGAGATCTGCGTCCTCTGCTCATTCATTATATCTCCATCATATCACTGTCACCTCACTGTTTCTCGCTGATCTATCAGATGAGGCCGTGTTTGATCAATAAACAGCTGTTTTGTTCCTGAACTCATAAATGTCATTCCCTCACAGGTCAGTCATGTTGCCACAACTAAAAAATACCTGACACGGCATTTGCTTGATCCATTTGGACTAAATAAAAATAAAATGAGAGCATACATGCATAGATAAAAATAATTCATGATAAATTAAAGAGTAAGTAAAAATCCTATCTCTCTCTCTCGCTCTCTCTCGACTTCTCACTCTCTCGCTTACTCTCTCTCCTCTCTCCTCTCTCTCTCTCTCTCTCTCTCTCTCTCTCTCTCTCTCTCTCTCTCTCTCTCTCTCTCTCTCTCGCTCTCTCTCTCGCTCTCTCTCTCGCTCTCTCTCTCTCTCTCTCTCTCTCTCGCTCACACTCTCTCTCTCTCTATCGCCTTCTCGCGTCTCTCGTAGCTTATCCTCTCCGATATCTCTCTCTCTCGCGCCGCTATCTCCGTCTCTCTCGCTCTGCTCTTCGCTCTCTCTCTCTCGCTCTCTCATCTCTCTCTAACGCTCTCTCCGCCTCTCTCGCCTCTCTCCTCTCTCTCGCGCTCAAGTCAATCAATTCATGCAATTTGGGCTTATTGGCATGACATTGTTACAAGTATGCCAAAGGCATAGTGTTGACACGAAGATGAACAGAATATATGCAACAAAAACATGTAGGATATACAGTTTAAAAAGGTAAAACAAGAACATTAGAATCGTAGAATCTACAACAATTATAATTCAGGTGTGTATTGTGGGTGTTGTGTGTGTGTGGTGTGCGTGATGTTTGGTTTTGTGGTTGGTGTGTGTGTGGGCGCCATCACTGATGGTTGGACTCCTCCCGTTTTGTGAGGAAACAGTATCTTGCTGCTAGTAAGATACAATCTTGTTTTAAATATTGACCTAATAAATATTGAAGTTGTGTCTTCTTGTTTAACATTTTAAAATCAGGGTAAACTATTTCAAATTTGGGATAAAATGTGTTTCTAATTTCTTCATAGTTAGGGCAGCATTTGAGGAAGTGTTGCTCTGTGGAGTACAAGCGAGGGCAGAGGATGCGGCTCTCTGGGCGAGCCGTAGTGCTGTGTATTGGCCGTCTCTAGAGTAAGGATATGGACGGCTCAGTCGTACCTCGTCATCGTCTTCTTAATTTACAGTCTTGCACTGTACTCAGATATTCTGCAGCAGTGTAATCTCTATTTAGGGCCAAATAACATTCAAGTTTGCTTTGTTTTTCTGTTGTTTCATTCCAATAGGTTAGATAATTTTCTTTTTTGTGCTTTTATAATTTGGTTGGGCCGAATGTTGTGGATGAATATTTCAGAGTTGATGCTGGATGTTGTTAGTCATGTTAGTTTGTTTCTGCAGCTTCAGAAGCATCTGAATCAGGGGACTTTTTTCAGTGTTCACTTCATGGTTTTTAAGGGCTTTAAAATGGTAAGAGTTGGGGTCACTCATTTTTAGGTGTTTCCAAAATTTGATGGCTCTTTTCTCAATGTGCATTAGTAGAGGGTATTGGCCTAATTCTGCCCTGCAGGCGTTGTTCGGTGTGCTCCTCTGTACTCTGAGGAGACTCTTACAGAACTCAGCATGCAGGGCTTCAATCGGATTTTTATCCCATTTTTCGAATTCGTGATTTAGGAGAGGACCCCACCTTTCACTGCCATATAATGCAATAGGTTCTATTACTGATTGGAATATTTTGAGCCATATTCTAATTGGTATTTCAATTTGGATATATTTTTTGATGGCATAAAAGGCCCTTCTTGCTTTCTCTTTAAGTTCATTCACAGCCAAATTTAGCTTACCAGTTGTACTTATTTTCAGCCTGAGGTATGTGTAGTTTGTGACATTTTCAATTTTGGTCACACCAAGGGTGAAGTTGTGTCTCTTTCCCTGACATCTGGGTCTTTTCTGGAATGTTAGTACTTTAGATTTGTTAGGATTAATCGTAAGGGCCCAGGTCTGACAGAACTTGTGCATGATGTCTAGGCTCTGCTGTAGACCCTCTTCTGTTGGAGACAGCAGAACCAGATCATCTGCAAACAGCAAGAGCTTTATGTTGGAGTCATGCAGTGTGAGGCCAGGTGCTGCAGACTGCTCCAGGAGTTTCGCCAATTCATTAATGTAGATATTGAAGAGGGTCGGTGATAGTGGACAGCCCTGCCTCACACCCTGCCCTTGAGTGAAGAACTCTGTGCGTTTATTTCCAATTTTAATTGCGCATTGATTGTTTGAATACATTGTTTTTATGATATTGTATGTTTTACCCCCAATACCCGATTCTAGAAGTTTTGACAACAGACCTTCATGCCAAATTGAATCAAAGGCCTTTTGGAAATCTACAAAGCAAGCAAAAATGTTGGTTTTGTTTTGGTTAATGTATTTGTCGATCAGGGTGTGTAGGGTGAAGATGTGGTCTGTTCTGTAATTTGGTAAGAATCCAATCTGACTTTTGCTGAGGACACTTTGCTCTGTAAGGAAGTGTACAAGTCTTGTGTTGATGATACTGCAGAACAGCTTCCCCAGATTACTGCTTACACAGATACCTCTGTAGTTGTTGGGGTCTGATTTGTCTCCACTCTTGAATATGGGCATTATGAGTCCTTGATTCCAGGTTTCAGGGAAATGACCAACACTCAGAACCAAGTTGAACAGTTTTAGTAGGGCCAATCTTAATGTGTGCTCTGTGTTCTTGAGCATTTCATTGAGGATGCCATCTGCTCCACTTGCTTTTTTGTTTGTTAGGGCCTGGATTTTATCAATCAGTTCATTTTCTGTAATGGGGTAGTCTAATGGGTTTTGATATTTACCAATTGTATGTTCCATATGAATCACTTTTTTCATATGTTTGGGTTTGTTCTGTGTTCATTGTAATTTCACTATAGAGTTTTTCAAAGTGATTTTTCCAGGTGTCTCAGTTTTGTATGGCTGCTTGTTCATGATGTTTTTTTATGCAAGTAATTCCAGTTGTCCCAGAAATTGCTAGAATTTACGGATTCTTCAATAGTTTTTAGTTGATTTCAGATGTATTGTTCTTTCTTTTTTCTGAGTGTACTTTTATACTGTTTAAATTCTTCACAATATTGATGGCGTAAATATTCATTGTTTGGTTGTCTGTGTTTTTGACTTGATAATTTCTTAGTTTTCCTCATGGTTGTACAGCCTAATTCCAAACCATTTTCATTCTGTGTTTGTTTTATGGGTTTTCTTTAAGGATGTGAGGTTAGATAAAGGGGACAATATTAAATATATCTTTATGTTCTCCACTTGCCGAGACACCATCCGATTGTGAGGATAAAGTCTCCTAGAAAATGTCTAAAGTACATCTTTTGGATGGCCAGTTGCGTCACATGTATTTTTCTGGCTCTCTCTCTCTCTCTCTCTCGCTCTCTATCGCTCTCTCGCTCTCTCTAGCTCCATCTCTCGCTCTAGCCTCGCTATCGCTCTATATCTCTGTTCGGTCTCTGTCCGCTCTCGCCTCGCGCATCTCTCTCTCGCTCTCATCTCTCTGTCTCTCTCTCTCGCCGCTCTCGTCTCGTCTATGTTCTCTGTCTCTGTCTCTATCTGTCGCGTATCTGTCTCTGTTCGCTCTTCAATAAACTCGCTCTCTACTACTATCTCTCTATCTCGCCTATCTCTCTCTTCGCGCTCTCTATCCTCTTCTCTCTCTCTATGTCTCTCGTCTCTATCCTCTCTCTCTCAGCTCGCTCCGCTCCGCTGCGGATCTCTCTCTCTCTATTCTACTCGAGTCTGCTGTCAGCAAAAACTCTGAACATCTCAGAAAAATAATCTAGTACCCTTTCTGACTCCTCTTGTGGTTTGAAATGGTGAACTATTCTCACAGGAGGCGGCAGATATTCTAAATACGACAGAACCATGGTTCACCATCACAAACACTGCCAATAAATATAATTCCACATAATAAAAAAGAAACAAACACAATTTTTTTGTTTTTTTTTTGTGCCCAACATCTAAAATCACATATAGGATAAAAAAATTACCCTGGTATATATGTGAACACCAATAATATTAGTTTAATATATTTAAATTTAAGAACTATCAGATGTAATGAGAATTATAATATAAATATATATAAATAAAATACAGTAATAAAGTCAATAAGATGAGTTTACTATTTAATTATTATTCTTATTAGACGTGTGTATTACAAGGAGGTTGACAAATAATGTATTTAAAATAAACTATTTGACTCCAAAGTATAATAATAATATTAATAAAATGTATCTTTTATGTTAAATCGGTATAGTTGTATGCAAATTTCCAACTTTTTAACGAAATGTGTTTATGTCCTGACTGCATCAGAACAACATTTGTTGGAAAAGGTTTGTGTGAGTGTGTGATGTGATGTGACGTGGTGTGGTGTGTGTGTGTGTTGAGGGTGTGTGGGTATCTATGTGCATTGGGAATTGACCTGCTTCGCCTGGCGCCAAGGGTGTGTGTGTTTCTTAAATGAGGACTCCATGCACAACAACACAACACACGCCCAAGTCCAATTGTTACACTGTACTTTAATCATTTTGCGTATGATGTCTCAGTCATGATGGTGCGTGGTACTTTGTTTTTGTTTGCGCAACACAATCACCTTTTTCTGCCTGGATTTTTTTAAAGCGACAGGGGTCTAGCAATCAAATGAACCCGACGCGCAATGAGAGACGTGGAGACACACACACACACACACAACACACACCGAGAGAGAGAGAGAGAGAGGCGTCTGATCTTCCTGCGTTCTCAGTCCTTCAGTTCTTCATCGACTCGGAAACTTCCCGCATTTAGGATCTGGAGACGGGGATTTGTGGATATTCCCAGCGTTATAATATCGTATCGTCGTCGGGGAGCGCGAGAGGTTTTCTTCAGCGGGGTCTGATGTGGATTTATAGGCTGCTGTCAGTTCGAGCCGAGCTGCAGATTTGATTAATAATCCCGAACACGAACCATCGCTGTGGATTAAGCTCGAGCTGGTTCCTCATGGATCTGTTCCGATGATTGTGCACTGCCAGCAGCTCGGTGCGAGCGAGATCTGAGGTCGTTCCCAGCAGCGCAGACAGTCGTTTCAGCTTTTCCTTTTTGGATTCTGTGTCGGTTCGTCTGGTGAAATATTAAAGTCTGGCGTATGAAACGGATCGCGTGCGCTTCTCCTGCTCGCCGTTTCTCCGCCGTCTGCTCTGCGCCTGTGGATTCGGACCTCCGGATCTTCATGACTTGCGGACAAAATGGCCGTTTTGTAGCCGGGGAACCCTCTTGTCGTCCCGCATGTTCAGGACCAAACGATCGGGGCTCGTCCGGCGACTCTGGAGGAGCCGCGCGCCCGTGGAGGGCGACGGAGACGCGGACACCGGTACGCGCGGTGGCGGCACCGCGGGCTGCTGTCTCGGGAAACCGGGCGCCAGTAAGCCGAACCCCGGCACCGAGGCCGAACTGAAAGCGCTGACGTACTCCATGCTGAAGAAGATCAAGGAGAAGCAGCTGGAGGTGCTCCTGCAGGCGGTGGAGTCCCGCGGCGGAGCGCGAAGCCCCTGCCTCCTCCTGCCCGGGAAAGCGGACGCCAGGCTGGGTCAGCAGTCGTACCCGCTGCCGCTGCTGCTCTACAAGGTGTTCCGGTGGCCGGACCTCCGGCATTCCTCGGAATTAAAGAGACTTTCGTGCTGTGAATCCTACGGGGAAATCACCCCAGAGCTCGTGTGCTGCAACCCGCATCATATGAGCAGACTGTGCGAGCTCGGTACGACCGTCTCTCCTCACAAATCTGCTCTGAGAAATAATGTGCTGAATCTGCGGGCTTTCTCTCGTCCGCGTTATTATAGCTGGAGAAAAACATATAGAGGCTTATTCTGGCTCTTCTATTCAGAAGTATATAGTGCTCGTGTAGTAGCCTGCTATTATAACACTCACATAACAGTGGCTTTTGTGGAATTGAATTACAGCTTAGTTAGAATGGAATGGAATTAAATAGAAAAGAATATAGGGGATTTGTTCTAAAATTATTCTGGCTGTTGTAAATGTTTCATATAGTGCTTATGCAGTACTGTAATAACACATAGCCTGTTTATATGTGTGTGTGTGTGTGTGTGTGTTTAGTAAGATAATATAGAACAGAGAAAATGTTTCAACTAAACATTATTTGGGATTTTATATGCAGAAGATCAAAATAGAATAGAATGGAATAGAGAAAAAACCCCATAAAAGATAGTAATAAATAATATATATTTAGTAGCATTAAAATTGTCATCAAGGGTTTGTCAAGAATTCGCTCTTTATTCTGTTAAATATATAACCTCTAGTGTAAACTTATGTATAAAGTTATATATTTGACAAATAATACACATTCATACATTCATCATATGTGGTCTGTTTGGTAGTTTTTCAGTAGCTTAACCAACTGTTTCATCAAATAAGTGTCTTGGTATGAGCTACTGATTATAATTATTATTCTTATACAGTGATGAATGTTGTGTTTTCATGTGGATTAAGGCAACAGACTATTCAGCTGGACCTCCAGTCTGTGGTTGTTCATGTGAAACCCGCCGGAGGCCCCAGCGTTCAGTGAAGTTAGTTTGCAGTGATCAGAGTGTGTGTGTGTGTGTGTGTGTGTGTGTGTGGAGTCACTGGCGCCAGGCGGCCGTGTGTTTATCAGAGCTGTCCTGCCTGTAACCCTCAGCACTACACAAACACTTTTCCCAGAGAATGCCAGGACTTATCATCAGCCCACATCTCCACTCACGGCCTCTCTCTCTCTCTTTCTTCTCCTCCAGAATCCCCCCCACCCCCGTACTCAAGATATCCCACCGATTTTCTTAAACCACCTGGTAAGTTGAAGTTTCATCTCAAATTTAAGCAGATATGGAGTCTTTCAAAAGTTTGAAGTTGTTTGCAATGCAAGTTTTTTGCACATTTACTATGGTAATACCATGGTATTCTCACCATTTAAATACCATCCCACTGATCTTTCTTAAACCAGATTAAAAGTTGAAGTTTCATCTTAAATTTAAACAGATTTGGAACCTTAAAAAAGTTAAAAATGGCTTGCAATTAATTTTTTATGCATGTTTACTATGGTAATACCATGGTGTTCTTAACAATTAAATACCATCCCACAAATGTTCTTAAACCACCTCATATGTTTCAGTTTTATCTTAAATTTAAGCTGATGTGGAGTCTTTAAAAAGTTTTGTTTGATTTAAAAAATTGCTTGCAATGTAAATTTTTGGACATTTACTATAGTAATACCATGGTATTCTGACCATTTAAATACCATCCCACCAATTTTCTTAAACCACCTGGTGTGTTTAAGTTTCATCTTAAATTTAAGCAAATGTAGAGACTTTAAAAAGTTTTGTTTGAGTTAAAAATTGCATGCAATGAAGGTTTTGGACATCTACAATGGTAATACCATGGTGTTTTTAACCATTAAGACCATGACTGAATATGGTAATACATCTAGTACAATGCTACATGTAATGATACTGTTTTGTAAAGCTTAATAAGTTTGGTAGGTTGTTTAGACATTGTACCATGGTAATAATGTGGTATATGAAGATAATAATCATTTGTGGCTGATCTTATATTACTTAGTGTTTTACCAGATACTGAATGATTAATACCTTCTCTAAGACTTTAACTCCACGTGCTGTAATGGAGGTAGTAAATGCATAAATAGCACAGTATATGAATATGGTAATGATTCTTTGTGTAATAGATGTTATGATGTTGTTTGGTCCGAATGATGCCAGTCGTCTGAATGCTTGCGAGGATCAGAAACGCGGCCACCTGAAAGGAAAAAAACTGGTTATTGGCAAATTAATTGAGGTTTTGGGAGTGTTGCTTTGCGTCTTTCCTCTGAGCGCTTGCTCTCTCTCTACATATGCCGTATGCTCTTGGTAGGTCTGTATATCGCTCAGATACGGTTGTGTTGTCGAGTCCCCCCGATGAGGTTCCTGCCGATCGCCGTAAGATCATTCTCAATCCCAGCCCAACACTGCTCAGTTAAACAGATCACTTCCGCATTGAGAATTAACGCCCAGCTTCGACGAGTGCATGTTTCGAAACGTGTCTTTTAGCCCGAATTGTGCAGTCTGATAAGTTATAGTTGTGTGGTTGTGTGTGGTTTGTCGGGAAAAGACTTACGCATGACTGACTGCTCTCGCTCGGCGTATCTTCTTTTATGAATCAGTTTGGGGTTTCGGAGCAACTGAGAGAGAAAGCAAGAATGTGAACGAGAAAAGGCGCCGCGGTGGAGGACAGGAAAGCCAGTTTGGGGAGGACATTTCCTGTGAGGACACACACACACACACACACACACTTCCATTAGCTGCGTTCGGCTCTTGGACGTGCGCACCCAGACCAAAGAACTAGAACGCGGCGACGATTCTCCGACTGACAGAGAGATGGCGCAGCACCAGAGCAACGCTGGGAGGAAGTTATTCGTCGTTTGTGTGTGTGTGTGTGAGGGTGCATGCATCTCGTTGATAACATCAGGATGAGGCAGACCGTCTGTCAGTGGTTTAGGGCGACTCTCATACATTATTGACGGCGCGGTGCGACGAAACGACCGTTGATGCAAGCGAATTTGCACATCAATCGCTTCAAGCTCTTCGACACAAACGTTCACGCTTGTAATGACAAAGAAAGCAAAGTTTCGTCTAGAACTACTGAACTGTCGTTAGCTAGGGTTTGGTTGACTTGCAAGTGCTTTTGCGTGCGGCAGAGATTGTGGTTGTCATGTTAGCCACGTCACGGGATCCGTTTACACGCTCGACTCGTCGAAAGCCGTTTGGATCTCTGAAGGTTTTATTGGGTGAAACTTGCGCCTGTGATGGATTGAATGGTCCGTGATGGACAGCTTCAAAGCATCTGTTTTACAACACCATCGTTTCTTTGCTCCCTGGAAAATGGATCATCATCACGTGTTTGAAGCTGCTGCTTGATCCCACATCTTTTCCTCTCTCTCTCTTTGTGGTCAGGTTCAGGTCCGACCGTGTGTCTCATTAGACTGACCACAGCTCAGGGAAAGTGTCCAACTCACAAAGTTGCTTCCGAAAGTGACACCATTTCTCAACAATTTGGCTAATTTTCGGAAATATCCTCTAATATTAAACTTAAAAACTCATTATCCTTACAAATGGTAGGATGTCACCATGGTAGCCTACATGTCCAAACATTCATGTTAAATCAATGATAAGTCTTATATTTCAATGGAAATTACCCTAGCTTATTTGATACTGGTGAATGGTAACATGACATGAAATAAACAAATAAAATATTCACTTTTCATCAACTCATGAAGTTGTGAACCCGCAGTTTGGGAAAACGAATTAGAAATTAGATATTGCTGTGCTGCGCTTATGTATTTGTTAACTTTATTACTTTATCATTGTTGATATTTGTGCTGAGATTTACAATGCTAGAATATCATAGTCATAACACTAGTTCATGTAAAGGCATTGAAATGATTCATGTTTAGTCCCAAACTTAGACATTTATTTTTTAGCAAAAACTTTTAAACAAAGCTAATTTAATGGGAAGTATTGTTAAATATGGTAATACAGGTTAATGCTAACTTGTGGTGTGCATTTCAAAATCCCATGCTACACTCTTGGGATTTTGCAAAGCACCTTACAAATTAGCCTTAGCCTGTTATTTGAGCTATTTAAACAAAGTTATAATTATATTTACCATAAATCACCATGTAGGTAACTATTTGGTTCTTAAAGCATCTGTGTTTGGAGTCATTTTCATGGTGCTTGATGTGCTAGTTCATGTAAAGTTGTTGAACTGAATGCATTATTTACTAGGAAATGCTTCCAATTCAGTGTCTTTAGCAAAACCTAACGCAAACATTTAAAGCTAAATTGATGAGAAGTCAAATTAAGACTAAGTCTAATGCGTGGGATTTTGAAAACCCATCCTCACAAGTTAGCATTAGCCTGTTCTTTAAGAAACCTAAAGTTCTTGTTAGCGTAAACCATGTGTTAGCTAAACTGGTCTGAATCAGATCTGTGATTACCTTAAATTACCATGGTAAGTACTATGGTAGTTCTTAAACGATCCTCGTTGGGAGCTTTCGTTGTGACTGACGTACTTGCTCCCGCTGTTGTTTGATCACAGTAATTCCAGGAAACTGACGTTAGATCCGAGAAAACATATGGAGACTATATTCCAGACCCGTTTATTAAAGGGTTAACATGAAAGAGGGAGCGACAGGGAGTTTTTCCTGTCTGCTCGCACACCAATTAGAAAATTGACTGTACACAGTTTTCAAGGCTGCTGCGATTTCCTGATTAGCTCGTTGTTTTGGACTTGGAGTATATCCTGCTAAACAGTGTATTCCTATTAGACTTTAACCTCAGAAACACTTTATTTATTTTGCATGACAGAAAAGTAGAAGGAGCAGGAAAATGAACGTCTGATATGAACTAAAAATGAGGCCGATCTGTTTTTTTGTCGTAAGAGCCAGGCGGGTCTGTAACCCTGTGATTGACAGCTGTCACTCTGTTTCTCCGCAGATTCTCCAGGTTCTGTGCCTGCTTCCACTGAAACTGGAGGAACGGTGTATTCGGCCCCTATGGGGTTCTCAGGTAAGCGCTCAAGACCGTCCTCACCTGTTTTGAGGGTCTTTGAACCCATCTGTGCTGATTTATTGAATCCAAATGTATGTAGCCGAAAATGAGGAGCTGGAGGAGAGAGAGTTGGAGATTTGTTTTGATTGAGTGTCTTCTTATATTGTCTTCTAAAGGTAGCAAACACCACAGAAACGAGTGCTAAAGTCAACATGAAATCAAAATGGACCATATTTACTTCCTTAATGCACATTCAGGTCTTATCATGCACATTGCTCCAAAGAACAGGTGTTTGTCTTTGTAATCTTTCATCAAAACTTCTGCACCTAAAAATACTTTCCTGATCCACTGATGTCTGCAAGGCCATGCAGTCTATTGGATGATGTTAACTAGTACTAGTCAACTAGCTATGTAGGCATTGCTTTACCAATCAAAATCAATTAAATTGGTTTGATTGGAAACACATCGCAGTACAGAAAAGTTAGTTTAGTATTATTTATATTCTGTTATATTTTATAATAAATAAACGCTAATTCTAAATATTTTTTGTTTTCCTTTAATTTTAGTTTAAGTTTTAGAATGTGCTTTTTCATTTTTATTAGTTTTGTAATATTGTTATATTATTTTTAATTTTAGTACTTCAAGTTAAACCAAATTTACTTCAGTTAATTGTCAATGTATTTTCTAAGAGATTTTTTTTTGTCTTATATAAGTAAATTAAGTAAAAAGTTGGTTGGCAAATGTTTTTTAACTATTGATGCATTTGTCCATGTAGTGTATGTTAGCTTTTTTTTTTTTAAATTAGCTTAATATTTATTTTTTTAAGTAAATTTTGGACTATAATTTTAGTTCAGGGTAGTCAGCACGGAATTTTTGTTCGTTTAGGATTTCATTACGCTTTATTTATTCTGGATTTTATTTCACATGAAAAAAGGTATTTTTTAAAACTTTCTACATTAAGTAACAATAAAACATTATTTTCTGTTAACTTTCAGTTACGTTCAAAGTTGTTAAGTATAATTTTATATTTATATTTTTAATTCAAAAATAACTTGATGAATAGTTTTAATAGTTTCACTTTAGGTTAACATAACAACACTGGTTCATGTTGGACTGCACTGTCAACAGGGTAAATTGTGTGTGTGTGTGGTGTGGTGTGGTGTGTGTTGAGAATGAGGTTTATGTATTTATTAGATGTTTATGAGTGATCTAAGTATGAGACCAAACCTGTCGATTGTCCCGTGGCCTGAGATCTGAAGTGTGCACAAACAGGCGGCGATGGGCTTCACGAGGGACACGCGATCGGAGGGTGAGAGAGGGGTTAGTTTGTCTAGGCGGGTTCCTGCTTACAGATGGTTTCAGTACAGCGAATTTAAAGAGTTTTATGATGGTGTTTAATTCAGAGTGGGCGGGAGTGTGTGTGTGTGTGTGTGGTGTGTGTTTGTGTGTGGTGTGTGTGGGGAAGGGTCTTTTAGAGGTTTCAGATAAGAGCGGTCGAAATGTGGAGCTTTACACAAGACGCTGTTAAATTACAGCACCTGTGTGTGGTGTCGTGTGTGTGGGGTGTTGTGTGTGTGCTGCTCCCTTCACGGCCTCCACCGGCATTTGTTTTATGTCTTGTTGGTGGGGTGTGTGTGTGTGGGATGACAGATTGAGCGCTTCAGTCCCAAACAAAAGCCTCCTCCCGACTCCATTTACATTTTTGACTGTGATTGCGTCCTGCTTTCGTTCAGAGGTGTGTTTTTCCTGCTGAAGCGTGTGAATGGAGCTCAGAGAGGGCAGGAGGGACGAGGGGGAGGAGGAAAGGTTTGAGGCAGAGGAAAGAAAAGTCGGACACACAGGAAACACACTCCCAATGAAAGCGTCTCCCTGACCTTCTAATTCACTCGCTGTGATGAGACGGACAGAGAGAGAGGCAGGTAGAGAGATCTGGAGACGCTACGTAACACGCTTGAACTTAAATGGTGTATATGAGTGTGTGTTTGAGATTATTGGATGAGAGTCTGAGCGCTGTTTGTCCTGGTTAGTCTGAATTAAGAGTTAACCTTAATATGACAGAGAGACTTCCTGTGCTGACAGACAGATAAAGGGTTTCTTTACAATAAGGCTTCATTTGTTAAAATTAAGCATATTAAGTTAACAACAATTAAGCAATAGGCCTTGATTTTTTTTACCGATTTCTTAATCTTCGGTAATGGTAGTCATATAAAAAAGTCGTTGTTCATGTTTTGTTAGTGTTGGCTTACATGTCTGTGTAGTATTTTGTTATTTGATGTCTATTTCAAGATTTGGTCTTATATTTTAATTAAAATATTTAAATTGTGCATTTTACTACGGCATTAGCCAACTGTTTTTGTGGAGAGGTTATTATTTATTTATATTTATATAAACTTATTGGATTTATTATATTTTGAATTTATTTGTCGTTTCAGTTATTGTACTTTGAGCAAATTTGGGAATTTATTGTTTGCTTTTGAATATTTATGAGTTTTTGGAGTGTTATTTCCTTCTTTTTTTTTAATTCGCACGTCCCAATATTCTATGCAACCTATTTTGTCAATTAGTTGCCAAGGCAACATTTCTATTTTTAGTTTAAAACTAAAGCACTTCATATTTTCATATGCATGTTGGTTGGCCACTCTTCCTAAAGGTTTTTTTTGGTTTATCAAACAGATAAAGTGCCAAATGTATTGCATCAGCTCAATTGAACCTCATTTTAACTTGTATATTAAACATTTTTGCTTTCGGTGTGGACAAATGTGTTGATGTTGGAAGAATCTCACCCAGTTAAGCTGTTGGTGAGACGTTTATAGACGTCCTGTGAATGTCTATAGGGCTCTCGGCGACTGTAATCCCCCCCTTAAGGGGCCTAAACGTTGTTTCTGTGACAACCTCGTGCCTCATTCCAAGGTTGTTTGGGTTAGCCAAGGAGGAAAGGGCAGCACAGGAAATGACATCATGCCTCGGAGGTAAAAGCCTTGAGTCTTGGGTAGGGCCTCCCGGGCGCCTCCGCCGAGCGGCAAGAAAACATTACGAGAAAATGACACAAAGCAGCTACTTGAACGTTCCAGAGCGACTTTGACGACATGTTTTGAACTGTGAACACTTTGTAGTGCTTTTCGGTCGTTACCGGCCACTTCCTCTTCCATCAAGCTTGAAATTTGACTTCAGCTCTTCATCCCTTTCAAATCAAGGTTAGGAGAGGAACATAGAAGAAGAAAGTCCGTACAAACGCCCTCAGGATCCAGACACCTCAGACACAAACATTTTCTTAAACCGCAATCTAATCGCTTAACTAAACACAGACAGACGGCATGTTTTCTCACGCACACACGTGATCCGTTCATTCAGAAAGTCTTTCGCTGTCTCCGGTCCGACTGGCTGCTTGATCACAATGAACAATTCAACATCACACTATCATTATTTACCGTCTAAATGAGAATAAAAAAACAACTGGGGCGTCTCCGCTCAACAGGCTCGACTGGTCGTCTAAACTGGGGTCTGAAAGGGAGTGCTGGTGGGTACATGGAAGAGTTTAGAGAAAAATAGCGTAAAAGTAATTAAATAACAAATATGAAATAATCTGATTAAAATAATTTAAAAAATTATAACAATGATAAATATGATTAAAATACGTATGAAAATTAGGCTAAATAAATCAAAAATAGGAATAAATGATATGAAAATTTTGAAGAAAAATAAGTAAAATAAATAACAATAGAGAAAATACATAGACAATCGTTTGAATAAATAAATAGAATAAGATAACTAAATACTGAAATAGAATAGATTGGATAAGTAAATAACTACAAAATAGAATAAAAAAATTAAAAAAAGGGGGTAAAACGGGGATCTGTATAAATAAGCATTTAAACATAAAATATAAAGGATTAAAAATTTAAAAAATAGAATAAAATAATAATACATAGATTAAGAATAAATAACTAAAAATGAAAATGCAATAAACCAAAAAGTAGGTTAGAATAATAAAGATCAGAATAAAGAAATCAAATGGACTAACATTTAAACATGATCAATACTATAAATGAATAAAACACGCTTAAACTAAATAAATAAATAAAATACGATAAAAACTGGATCTAGTACTGACAGTGTAGAAAAAAACAACAGTACTAATGTAGGGCTTAATAGAAGCGAATATTTGCCAATCTTATTTGGGGTCTGTGGCATCTAAAAGATTGAAACTCATGGTGTAAAGTGTGCACCACACACAAGACACACAATCGCAGAGATTGTTTCCCCCGGCACTTTTAACATCCTGAATTAAGACAATGGTGCTAGTTATTCGATGACCACCGTATCAACACTCATAAAATCATATTTGTGACACTAGATTTAGGCAAGACCACCGTGGCTTTTTATTGGTGGAGAGAGTTAAACTGCTGACCTTTGACCTCATAATCAACATGATGTCATAAACCATTTCCTTTGGCCCGACACACCCACAGCGAGCGTACAGTACACAACCTGTGCCGTCTGATCCACGTATTAGTGCACAATGGAGGATACGACGTGAAGTATTTCCCCTGCGTTGCAGCTTTTCCTGACTCTGTGTGTTTGTGTGTTATGTGATGGCTCTAATTGCCAGTTTCCTTTATTGACTTCCAAACAAAGAAGCTGCCAAACATTTCTGTCCGTCCGTCTGTCCGTCTATGTGTCGCTCGGTCGAGTGCATGTGAGATTGTTGTAATGATAGCGATGCTTGAGGAAAAAGGCCATATTTATAGAGCCGTAACTGACATCCACACATCAGAGAAGTTGCCTCTGGGTTTGTTTGTTTAGTTGGTATTTTGCTTGACGAATCCAAAACTGTCTGCCAGTTGTGTGCAATCATTTCGTCGGGCCTGAAACGAACTCTGCACAAGAACGTGAACGCTAACGCTTCTAGCTACGCAAGCTCTAGTTTGTAGTTCAGATAATTACCAGAAGAGGCGCTGTGGTGTGAACCGTTTTAAAGCTGCAAGATTAAATATTAGTAAATAAATGTTAAATATTAGTATTGTACTTTTGCAGCTGTTCTGTCAAATAAAATGATTATTGTTATTCTTAAATACTCATTTTTTATTTTTTAGTAAAATGTTACAATTTAAATGTTTTTTTTACTTTTAGTAAATAGTATTAATAATAAGAATTTTTACAAAAAGTATTCTACGTGAAATTTTGTACAATATTGTTTTAGTTCGGGGAATATTTATTCGAATCATGATAATTGGAATGACAATAAAATAACGACTGTTTTTTCTTCGCATTGGATTTTGTTTCTCTCAAAATAATTTTTTTGCGGTCTGTGTTTTGGCGACTGGCGTGTCTGGGATTGAAAAGTTCGATACACCCCGTGGTGGCTGCGTCGTCATCATTGAGTTGAGGTTTAGGCCGACCTCTGCCCCTGACCTCACGAATGTCACTCCCGCCGCGTGCCGCCCTCCGCTCAATTCACGGTCCGTTGTGCCCGTCAGCGGATACGAGCTCCGGGTGGTGTAAAAGAGGCGTGCCTCCCGGGACCGCAGCCAGACGAGAGACGATCCATCCACCCCCTGAACTTCCTGAGGTGTGTGTGTGTGTGTGGGTGTGTGGTGGAGACAGAGGAAATACTCATTAACTTCTCAGACTGCTGAGGTACTTGGTCGGTGTGTGTGTGTGATGTGTGTGTGCGTGTGTGTGATTATTGATGTCCCGCCTTTCTGTGTTCTCTTGTTGTTGATGTACCCAAGTGACTATTCCCAAGTGTCTCCTTAAATGTACACCCACTTGCCCAAGATGCAGCAATGCACTCTCTTCTCTCTTGTGTGTGTCTCTATATGTGTGTGTGTGTGTGTGTGTGCTAGTGTGTTTGGTCTTGCTCTCATCAGCCCCCCCCCCCCCCCGTGCCGCGTGGGCCCGCGGCCGACGGTTGTCCCAGTCAGTCCCGCTCTCCCTGGCGCTTGCCTCCCCGCTCCCCCCCCCAACCGCCCTGAGTGTGTGTGTGTGTTGTGTGTGTGGTGTGTGTGGTGTGTGTGTGGTGTGTGTCGTGTGCTTGGTTGTGTGTGGGTGGGTGTGGGTGTGTGTGTGTTGTGTGGTGGTGTGTGTGTGTGTGTGCCGCGCCTTTGGCCTCTCGCCGTGCCGCCGCTGCTGCCATGCTTGGGGGCCGGGCGGGCCGCCGCGGGGTCGCGCGGGTCCCCCCCTCGGGCCTCTGACCTCTTTTTTTTCCTTTCCCCCCTGTGTTTCTTCCCCTTCTTTTCTTTCTCTTTCTTTCCCCCTTTGTTTCTGTTGCATTTTCTGCCTTCTTTCTTTTCCCCAAACTCCTCTGACTCCCTTTTTTCTCCCTTCTTCCCCCCCTCCTTCATGGCCGACGATCATGGCCTCCTACCCTTCCACTAGGGGGACGCAGACAGAAGAACGACCTTTCACCGAAACCTCCTCCCCTCCTTCCGGAGGGAAGCCCGGCGCCGGCAGCCCCGGAAGAAGAAGCAGCGGATGTGTCGAGGCGACGCGAGCGACCTAAATCGGCACCCACAGGACCCCCTTTAGGGCTAGCGACTGGTGGTGTATGAGAGATGTGGTCAGTGAGTATTATGGGCGCAGATATTCACCAGATGCAGACTAAAGTGGGAGTTTTCGAGAGGCCGTTGTTTGCAACTCTAACTCATAGGGCTTAGTTGGAGCGAGTTTGCTCTCAGCTGCGTTCGGAGTACAACCCACCGTAAGGGCTTAGCCTTGTGTCGAACGCCGACTTGGGTGTGTTTGTGTGTGTGGGTGTGTGGTGTCATGTGCACACTTTCTAGGACCACACTCTGCGTCTGGCTTTCCCATGTCCGTCGGGTTGCACTTTGGTCACTGAGCACCAAATGAAATGCCGAGACACCCGAGAATGAATGACTCGACACGCCCCCCACCAGAGCGACGGCGGGGAGTACATCCCTCACAGTACGAACTACAGACGCCACAGGCCATCCCTCAGAAGCCAGCCAGGACCCGTCCCCGCCTTCCGGAGTGACGCGACATCGAGCCCAGCATCGTTGATTTTTTTTTGGGAACAAGCCAAGCTGAGAGGATACGGCCGAGCGAGCAGTCCGTAGTAGGGTGGGTGATGACCGCAAGACCCCCCGCCTATTTCTTAGTTTAAAGGTCGACTCTTTCTTGCAGGCTATTTCGTAGGCATATGGAGAGTTTTTCTCCTGTTGTTGCTGTTCCCCCCCGGGTCTTCCCGCGCCTCGTCAAACTCCTCCTGCACAATACTCAGTTTGGCCCTAGCCCCACGCCTCCTTCTCCTGCCCCAGCCGCCCCCGCCCCCTCTTCCATCCAAGCCAATGATGCTATGAGTGTCTCTGTGGCTACATCGGGTATGTGATGGCTCGGGCACGGGTGTTCTTTATAGTGGCTGCCCACCCGCAGTGCGTCTCTTACGATTGCACGAAACATTAAGGCTTAAAGGACATCTAGCGCCGCCAAAAGTCATGTATGGTTACCTTATTATTAGTATTAACATACAAATACGTGATTTCCGATCTTGAAAGTGAGATCGTGTCCAAGGAGGCAAGATTTGCTCCTGGATGATGAGCCAGGCCGGCGCCTTTTATGAAGCATCAAAAATTGGCCTCCATCCCTCACGTGAACCCCTGACCGCCGTCAGTATTGGTAAAGGTAATGTGCTTGTCATGGTCAGAGAGAGAGGTTCGTTTTTCCCGGTACCCCCCTATTCAGAAGGTGCCAGCACCACTGAAGAGGCAGTAAAGGTAGCTGTTATTATTTAAAACGACTAACGTTGACGCCGAGTTAGCCGTACGTGTATTTCACCGATTTACCAATGACTGTACTTAACGGAAGAGAAGAGGCGTGAAGGAAGTGATCCACGCCAGGAGGAAAAAAATATAGGAGAAAGCGCTGAGATCCAACATAGGGTAGAGCACATCAATAAACAAGCATGTTTGTAAGGGTTGTAATGGTGGCTCTACCTACTCTAGTCATCAAGTTAGTCTGGGCTGGTGCGTAATTAACTATACCGCTAAATTACGGCCTACTCACCCGATTTGAGATTAAAGAGAGACTGTCCTTACTGTAGACAGACAAAGAGTCCAGATGACTAAAGAACTGCTTAACTTGATGCACAAAGCATGAAAATTAGGTGTTTATTATATGGTGCAGGATATGGGCCAATGAGATTTCCTGTAGGCGGAGCCAAGTTGCATAAAGTTCATGACATTATCATTATTAGTTGGTGTGTCTTCTATATTGTTACATCACAAAGCTCAGAATGGCTGTCGAAACGGCCGTTAGTTGGCGAGGGCGAGCACAATTGCAGATTTATTGTTGCGTTGACGTCAGAACATTGTTCGGGTTGGCGAACGGAACAGAGGCAGCCCAGATGAATGATAAGCAGTACTGCTAATGTAAACATGCGCTGGAGGCTGGTGGCGCTGCTCTGTGCGGGGCGGCAGTCAGATCCACTTCGTCGCTGCACTCTCGAGAACGTGAGCATTAAGGATTCGCATAGATGGTGGTGGCAGAGCTCAGGATGGTTTCTGGGACAGAAGGCAGCGTGGTGATGCAGTGTGTGTTGTGTGTGTGTGTGTTTACCTTTTTGTGCTAGTGTTCCCATCAAATCTAGTCAATTTATTTCCTCAGCTCTCTCCTTCCTTCCTCGACAATACTTTGTTCACTTTAAGAAACTTTAGTAAAGCCAGTTTCTTACTGGTCCAAGATGGTCATAATCTAGTCTAGATGGTCAATCAGTTGGCCTACCCATTGGTGGTCTTGGTTTCAGCCCGGTAGACCATCTTGATCAGGCCAGAAGAGCTTGTAGACCACCTTGGACCAGCACATACCAGTTTCACCACCTTGATCTGGGATCTTCTGTTTTTTTTTCCAGCAGAGATTCAGTGAAATTCACTTGATAAAGTTAAATTGGCATAATGAATAATTGGTTTTTTCTCTTTACTTCCTCAATCAACACTTTGTTCACTTTTATTCTGTTGGAAACTCTAGTAAAGCCAGTTACTAATGGTTCCTACTGGTCCAAGCAAGTCATAATCTATTCTAGATTGGTAATCAGTAGGCCTACCCACTGGTGGTCTTGGTTTCAACCTGGTAGACCATCTTGATCAGGCTGAAAGAGCTTGTTGACCGTCTTGCACCAGCAAGTACCAATTGGACCACCTTAATCTGGGATCTCCTAGTTTTTCCAGCAGGGATTCAGTGACGTTCAATTGAAGTCAAATTGGCATAATTAATAACCATGTCATTCTTGTCTCTCTGTAGATTCCCTGGCTCTTCAGGAGCATGGAGAACAGCCTCATTGGTGTGTGGTGGCGTACTGGGAGGAAAAGACCCGCGTTGGGCGCCTCTACTCCGTCCAGGAGCCATCTCTGGACATCTTTTATGACCTACCTCAGGGCACGGGCTTTTGCTTGGGCCAGCTCGCCTCTGACAACAAGAGTCAACTGGTGCAAATGGTTCGGGCCAAGATCGGCTACGGCATCCAGCTCAGCCGTGAACCCGACGGCGTGTGGTTATATAACCGGAGTTGCTACCCCATATTCATCAAGTCAGCCACACTGGACAACCCCGACTCGCGTACGCTGCTGGTGCATAAAGTATTCCCCGGGTTTTCCATCAAGGCCTTCGACTTCGAGAAGGCGGGAAGCCTACAGCGACCCAACGACCACGAGTTCAGCCAGCAGCCTCGGACGGGCTTCACCGTGCAGATCAGTTTCGTGAAGGGCTGGGGGCAGTGCTACACCAGACAGTTCATCAGCAGAGAGGCTGCAACACAACAGCACAGACAGCGCTGCGAGGGAGGCGGGGGAAGAGAGAGTATGTCATAGGGGAGTGTAATCCCAGAACCGATCACAGCGAGTCCACGCCGACCAGCAGGATACCATTCCTTGCGAAAAAAGAGGAGCCGGACTCGCCCCCTTACCGTTTAGGGATGTTGTTTTTCGGTTTGTTTTTCGCAAGCAGGTCGCCAGAAGATGGTTTACCAGCGCCTGGAAACGGAAACTCACTTGACTTGTGGTGGTAGCTGAATCACCCATAAGAACTTGAAGATCTTAATTGTGAAAAAAAGCTAAAATGTATTTTATGTTACTATAAATATAGTATTACCTATAGAGCTAATACGTAATGTCGTTTTAGTATTGCAGTGTAGTTCTGTATGGCAAATGTGTTGATGAGAAAAACACGAGGCAGTGCACTTTGCGTAATATAAAGAGCAAACAAAGAAATGCCAACTATAAAGAAAAATACTGAATACTCTGCTGAAATTTTTTGCTTGCTTTATAGCTGGTCTGTGTGAGTATCTAAGCTGTTCAAGTAGTGTTATGTTGTCTTAAAATGTCGTTTGTTTCCAAGTTTGTTTACCAAACTTAACAAGCCATTTAGCAGAGTTCCCACAGCTCTCAACCTTTTTTAGTTATATTGATATTTAAAATATTTCTGCTAGTTGTTGCAAGTTTTGCCACCCTGTTTATATTAGACTCTCCCCGTGGCAGTATGAAAAAGGAATGATGCACCGGTTTGTTTTTGTATTATAACCCGAACCAAATAAGACCATTTAGGACATGTGGGAACGCTGCAACACCTTTTTGGCGTTTATATTGTAATATTGCTAAAAAATGCACTCGATATATATGATTCTTCTGAGCAGCTCTAACATCTTCTTGTATGCATTGAATGGACTGTCACTATTCTAATTAAGCCTAGCAGAAGTTAGTCGTACGTGAGACCAGTATTTGCCAATCAGAACACCCATTCTATCTGTCCAGTAATCATGATCGACTGTGACTTTTATTTGTTTTATTTATTTAACATATTTCTACTAGCAAGTGTATGTGCAAGATTTATACAATATTCTAAACTTATTCAGTACTCATGATCAACTGTAAAAAATCATGAGTTTTGTTGGTTAAAAGTGGTTTATTTGGGCAGAAAATGTCACAAATAATGACCCACATTGCTCTTTAATTTCAGATTCACATTATTTTTTCCATCTGTCTCATTTTAATGTTTTAATGAGGCTTCATACACAATGTGAATGAGTTTCTTTGAATGAGTTTCTGTGAGAGCAAATTCCCTCAGTCTGACGCGACTGCCCCGTGGGCCGGTTGTGTGCCAGGAACAGCAGGTCTCTGGGGGAGGGGAAGCGTCTGAGGCCTGTCTAGACGAGTGCCACACCTCCTCCTGCCGCTCCTGATATGGACGTCTGCTGGGGGGATTACAGCCGTAAGCCTGCTCTGACCCGACCGACTGGCCCTCAGAGACCTACATTCACCAGCCCCGATTCCCACACAGACCTGAGAGCCACAGAACAGTTGGAGACAAACAGAGCGATTATTTCATAATGACAACATAAAAGTAAAATTTTTTTTTTTATCTCAGTCCGTGTGTCTCTCGTTGGTCAGTAAAGGGTATTCCTGGGTATTAGTGTCATGGTGGTGTCCTGGTCTCTGTAATCCAAACTCTCCTAATGCATCTAAAGCTTGTGCTAGCCAGGAAACCTGGACAGATGCTTCGACCCGACACCAATACCAAGAGCTTATTTATCCTCCTTCTGATGAACAACTAACGCCACAAAGACACTGAAACCAGCTAATTACACCATGAACAAAGACGATGAATAAATAAAATTATATTAAAACACAAAAAATATTTTCTTATGCTCACCTCTAAAATATTTGTAAAAAATATTTATTGCAGTAGTTTAACTTTATTTATATTTATATATATACATAATAGTCTGCCTAGCAATTGTGATGCAGGTTTATGAAATATTGTTTAACGTCTAAAGAAGAAATAAAATCTGATACTTCTGTATTTACAAAAAAAAAAACAAGTTCTACAAAACAAAAGCATAAAAAAATATTACAATTTTGAAGATCTTCAGGCCTGGAAAACTGGACATTTCTAACTTTTTGCTTACGATTGCTTTATTTGTTTTGTAAAGCAATAGTTCACCTAAAAAAGAAGAATATGTTATTCATTTGCTAGCTCAGACGTTCTGCCTTGAATTCAAAGTAAAACAGCTTTAGTGTGTTTATGGAAGGGTCAAATCTCATGACTGTGGTAAGCAGATTAGTGTGTATGAAGCCTCAGGTGTGTGTATGAAGCCTTCAAAAACAAAGGAGAAGCTCTCTGCGCTTGACGGTCGTCTCCTACACCATGAGGGACAGCGTTCTGCCCGGGCACACACACACATACACACACAAAAACACACACACACACTCTCACTCACACACGCACACTCTCTCACTCACATACACTCACACTCACACTCACACTCACACTCACACTCACACACACACACCCCACTTCACACACACATCCCCACTCCACACACACACACAACTCACCTCACCACCCCCACCCCACTCACAACTCCCCACTCACATCACACTCACAATCACATCACACTCACACAACTCACACTCGCGACGCACACTAACACTCAAACTCACATCACACACACAACAAACACTCCACACGACTCATAACACACACACACACACACACACACACACACTCCCCACACAGAGGTCTGGTTTAATGCGTGATCAAGTAATAGTTCAAATCTTCTTATCAATATCAAGCATCAGTTCATTGATGGTTTAGAACTAAAGTTCTTTGTGCATATTAGAATGTTTCTACTGTGACATCGGAATGGAAAATCTGTTTAGTTCTAATTGGAATCTTTACATTTTAGAGTCAGTTTTGTTTGTTTATTTATGGTTATCGAGCAATTAGCTTACTTTAACATCACTTCAACATGTGCATACGTGCAGCTGTACTGAATTTCATTTTAAAATACTTTTTAAATTAAAAACAGAAAGGTGTGTGGACAGGGATGATGAGATTAGGGAAGTGTGATGTGGGAATATTAACTTAAAAGAAACAAAATAGTGAATTTAAAAATAGGAATCAGTAACTTTATGCAAAATATATCTCTATGCAAAATATTTTATATATATATTTGCAGAATAACACTATACCATAAACACAATATATATATAAACAGGTTAAAAGGCAACATTTGCATTATGAAAAAAAAAAACTTTTACGCAGTATACAAAATATGAGCATATGAATTTATGTAATACATATATGTATGGTGTCAGCATACAGACACGTTTTGTGTGAATTTTATGAAAATGTGAAATGTTCAGATCATATTTGACCCCAAAATAAAATTAAATAATGTACACTGTACACTGAAATAAATAAGTTGTACATTTTCTACCAGGACATTATCCATTAACTCTAAAATACAACTCAATGAAGTGCAAAATTCAAAATACAGGTTAAAACAATAATAATAATTCAGAAATACCTTCAAATTAATTCCATCAACATTCCTTTAATCAATCAATTAATCAATCAATCCTATTTTTAGAAAAAAATGTCCATGTTAGTTTCATTAGTACATTTCAACTGAGTTTAATTTCTTTCTTTTTTTTTGTTACAAACAAAAATGGTTCTAAAAAAAAGGAATCATTGTTGTCTTTTAGCAAAATATATGTTCTGTTATATTTTGAATATAGTTGAATGTGTGTAAGTGCATGAGGGGTCACATGTTATCTGACTGACAGACAGTCACCAAATGGAATGCTTTTAGAAACCAAACAGATAAGCACACTATGCGGTCACAGAACCCTTCTAATCTAGACTGGCAGCTGAAATGCATACGGAGGTCTGTTCCCATTATATCTGAAATGACTGTAAATGGCTATCGGAGAGCTTGCAGTAGTAATGCATTGTAACTGTAGCCGCAAAATGCTGTGAGGAAGATATTGCTGTGTGATTTCATCATCACGGCTGCTATTGGCTATACTCAACTCTCCAATCGTGAGAACTAAGACGGTATCTGCTGGAGGGTAGGGAAACCAAACAATGGTGATGACAGCCATATATATATCTCTTTGTAGAAGTTGTGAAAACGGAACAGTTATTATTGTACAATCAGGATCAGGAAGTCATTTGTCACTGCAAGCCTGGTGTATGTTTGTACCGCTTAATGGTAGACACCGGGAACCAGTGCAAAAAAAAAAAAAAAAAAGCAGCACACACACACTTCCTCCTCTGTAGCCTAGCAACAAGCTTGGAAGGCAGAGGAGGTTTGCGATTTTCACACTCTTCTACAGACAGCTCCTCTTGTTCCTGAGACATGTGACCCAGTGTGACCCTCTCGGCTCAGTCTCTGAGAGAGCTTTGGAGGGGCCAGAATCTCTTCACTAACCTTCCATTCAGAGAACAGCCTTCAAAAAACCACATGCCCTGCAGTCACTTATGGAATGCAGGAAGTTGGTGTTTTATTTAGAACCTCATTGTGGAAGCTTCCTTATTTAACCATAAGTTCTGTGTTTATCTCATCATGTATGGGTGAGAAGAACATGCAAAGCCTTCACTCATAATGTGGACCTAGATTTCTGGGTGTTTTACTGTAAAACATCTGTTGCTACAATGCTAGGGTGTTGTGGTGCATGGTTTCCAGGGAGTTGGTATTTGGATGCTAAAGTGTTTGAGTTAGGAGTTAGTTGGTGGTTTGCCTGAATGACCAGTATTATTTTAGTATCATTTATGTAAGGGATAATGTACATCCAGCTGGTTGTTATCTCAGAATAAACCCCGACAGGGTGATCAGGGTGATACAAGATCAGTTTTGTATCAGCCTGAAGGGGTTTATTCATAGATAACAACCGGCTGGATGTACATTGTCCCGCTTATTACATAGCTAATTGCCACATAAGTAAATAATTAGATGTGAAATATTGATTTGAGTTGAAATATTCGAACACAAAGATTCTGTGAAGACAGCAGTTGCGAGCAAGCTGCAAATTCAAACTAGACGGACATTTAAGGAAAACGGTGCTGTCAAACCACTCATTACACAACATTTCATCACAAAAATAATTAAGGCAATAAAAGAATTAAGACGAAACAAAAAAATTTGGGTTTTTCACCTTACCAGTTTGTTAGGGGAAGGATCATTGATGAATATGTAACTTGCATTCAACTGACATTTATTTTATTTCAAGTAACAAAAAAAAATGTTTTTTTATGGTTTTAGTTAACTATAATAAATCTGGATCACAAACTACTTAGGGACGGTCAAGATGTTACAAACATAAATTCACTCAGAAACATGCATCTCACTGGAAAGAGATGCAGAACAAATGAAAACATGTATTTAAAAATCGCCTCAAAATATCAAAAATGTACACTCTCAGAAAAAAAAAAAAAGGTACAAAAGCTGTAACTGGGGCAGTACCTTTTCAAAAGGTACACCTTTGTACCGTATTTAGATATCCGGAAGAGTCCATATTGGTACCTTAATGGTACAATTTAGTTCCTAAAGTGTACATATTAGTACCTAAATGGTATATAGTTTTACCTTTTGAAAAGGTTTCAGCCCACTGACAACTTTTGTAAATTTTTTCTGAGCGTGTACGATATCCTCAGTCTGAATGGAATTGTAGTCTGAAGCTAAAAAA
>JADLZN010004906.1:0-47428 GCA_018155175.1 Sinocyclocheilus anophthalmus
TCAAACACCTCCGTCTGTGGCTGTCTGTGATGTTTCCATTAAAAAGATGCAAAAAATTGGAGATATTGCATAAAACATTTGAGAAAAAAATGCTGTCCGTGATCTTTAACTGGCGCAAATGATCAGTAGCTGCTAAAATAATAAAACGTTTGTAGTTTATGAACAAAAAACAGAACAAAAAAAGTAGCCACCTCGATATGCTTTTAATGCATCTTCTGTTAATAATCTTGCTGTTAATATTTTAATATTTTATGGCGTTTCCATCCAGCATTTTTATGATACCTCAAAATGGGTTTCTTGGCATTGTTTATGTGATACCCAATTTTTTAAAGATTTCAGCCTTTTTTAAATGATACCCAAAAATGTTACGATTTTCTGACTTCTTGGTGTTTCTATCCAGCGGTTTTTGTGATAGCACAATTTTAAGACTTTTATGTGCTTTGTGGCGTTTCCATCCAGCGTTTTTATGTGACACCCCAAAACTTTGATGATTTTATTTGTAACTTGTATGCGTTTCTTGGCGTTTCCATTCAGTGTTTTTTATGCAAAACCCCCCTTTTTTATTATATGCAAACATTTTTTTTTACAATTTTACACCCTTCTTTGGTGTTTCCATCCAGCGTTTTAATGCAAAATCCCAATTTTTTTATGCTTTCATGCATTTTTTGCCATTTCCATCCAGCAGTTTTTTATGTGATATTTTATGATTTTATGCATTACTTGGCATTTCCAGCCAGTGTTTTTTTTATTATTTGAAAACCCCATTTTTTACAATTTTATACACTTGTCATGAGAGTCGGTTCACTTTATTACTACAAGCGTTCCATCCTTGGGTCGTCTAGCTTCAAGAACTCGCGAATGGTGATTCAGGAGAGAGACAGAGTGATCAGAGAGCTGGAGGAAAAGGTGGCCATGCTGGAGGCAGAGGTCAGTCCACAGGATATAATCAAACATCTAGTGGGGATTCACGATTCTAAATGATTTCGGTTCTAGTTCAGATTTCTCTGAATGATTATGTTCCTTAATGGGTCCATAAATGATTATTTTACTGCAGTAATTTATTTTAGAAATAATAAACACATTTAAAATAATAATTGCAAAAGGTGTGGCTTTTCACAGTTCAAACTGATAATTTTCTCTTAACTACACTGAAAAAACTTTGATGTAAGAGAGACTGACTCTTTAGAGTATTTATGCGTGAATTGGACTACATTGGTTGTGCTGTATGTTTTTGATTCACTAAAAGGAACCAACTAATTGTATGGCGTCATTGAGTTTTGATATTTTAAAGCATGGAACCAGTTCTAAAAAAGAACCAGTTCTAAAAAAGAATCAGTTCTTGGTTCCTAACCTTAGTTATAATTATTTTCTATATCATGTTATCATCATTTCATGAATTACTGCTGAAAACGCACACAAATGTTTCTTTTTAAATAAAATTCCTTTTACTACATACAAAAGCGATTAGTGTGAGATCACTGTGATCTCATGAATGTTTCCTGACGTCTGACCTTTGTGAATGTGCTTTGCTTACAGAACAAACAAATGCATGATCAGATGGATTACTACCTTGGGAGTCAAAGGTCAAACTCATACCTGCCATCAGACGGCAATGCGCAGATTGTCTACAGGTAGGACATGCAAATGATCCCGATAGCTACACGCAATTTTTTTATGCAAATGGTCACATATGCTTGATAACGGACATACAAGCACACACATTCAAATTCATGTGTCTTCTCCACAGCAAACCTCTGAGACCATCCACCCAGACCAACAAGAGCCTGCCCTTCATCAAGGTCATTGAAATTAAATCATGAACCTTACCACAACAACATCCTGCGACAGCCGCACCATCCTCCCATACACAGTAAAGGAGAATACTAGCAACATCACAGACCTTCACCAAATGACATTGCTATTGCTTTAATGTCTGAAGGCCTTTTCTGCAAGAATACTTCTAATAGCGCAGAGGTCTGTTACTGGTATTGCCATCATTACATACTCTAACTGAGTTATCGATATAGATTTGACAGAACAGGGACTGTTGAAGTGAACATATCCATTTATATGAAGACAAATGAAGAACTCATCTTTTCATTATTGTGAGATTTGTGAAGGGCTTCTAGATGGATTCTGGTGTATTTTGGCATTTATTTGAGGCTGGTCCTCTGAAGACCGTCTTTCACCCAACGTTACTAGACAGATTGTGATGCTAAACACCCTCATTGAGCTCTCGTTATCTCTCGTAATCTCCTTTGGTATTAGCTCGGCTAAACTTTAGTGGGTTTCTGAGTTCACCGAAATCACAGGTAAAAATCTGTTAAAATTATAGAGACAATGGATGGGAAGAACATTTTTATTTAATTTTAAAATGACACAAGTTTGTGAATTAAAAGATGAAGGATTTTAGTATCTTAATTGTATCTATTTGTATCCAAATTAAGGCAGGAGATTGAGATGAGATTTTTGCAATCATTCAGCCCCTATTTCACAGTGAGTCGAGTTCATCCTGAAACAAAAAACTGCAACAAATATTTATTCTTGATTTAAATGCTTTTCTCAACCAAAGGGATACAGCAGGGAGAATCCAATGACTCACCTTCTATGAAAAACAAAGACGCCTTGTGAATGTTTCATAAGTTTGAAAGAATGTCACACTTGTCCTCCACTGAGCCAGACCAGTTCAGGCCAGTAGGGCACAGCGTGAGCTGTTATCCAGTCCAGCCACTGCAGTACAATCTACAGTTACTCAGTTAGCCATTTCCAACATTCAGTAAACTGGTTTTATAACACGTAGTTAGAGAAGTGATGTGATTGGCCAGAGCACCTGCCCACCTCAAAGTAATGTCATGTGAACTGTTAATAATACCACAACAGAGATTATTTATACTGCATTAATTTAATTCTGCATTTCACAACCATGTTTATCCACCTTCACATTTGAAGATAGTGTGTATATTTTCTCTTTGTGTGAACTTGAACCTTATGTGAATTTCTTAGACAGGCTTCATATTAGCATGTAACACCCTTTATTATTTTTTTAATAATAATATTTTTGTAGTAAAAACGAGTGGTTTGCAATGCTTGAATTAATGGCATCTTGTATATTTAAATAAATTAGTTTCATGAATGTTGTTGTTGTTGTCTTGCCTTTTCTGTGTCTGCAAAGGAATGTGGTTTATGGTTATATGGTTATGGCATCTTAAAAACAATGAAATATATATCCTATCAAAATTGTATGATATGGAGAGGTACCATGGAATCTGACCTCCGGTGTAAACACAACAGGGTTATTTTATTCCCCTCACATTACTTGCCCCCGTATTTCATCTTCAAGTGTTTGAGGGGGACAAGGCCTTTAATGCAATTATGCCTTTAATAATCAAAAGTGATAGTAAATCAATTAACACGTTACAAAGATTAATGCCGACGTTTCCTATTTAATAAACACTGTTCTTTTGAACTTTTTACTTATCAAATAATTTTGGGGGAAAAATGTTCATATATGAAGCAGTTTTAAACTTTGATAATATGAAATGTTTGAGCACCATATCAGCATGTTAGAATGATTTCTGAAGAATTGTGCGACACTAAAGACTGGAGTAATAACTGTTGAAAAGACAGATTTGCATCACAGGAATAAAATACATGTTTGTGACTCTGGACCACAAAACCAGTCTCAAGTCGGGGGGTAGTGTAGCAATCGCAAAAATAAATTATGGGGGTCAAAATTATTGATTTTTCTTTATGCCAAAAATCATTAGGATATAAAAAAAAATGTTCCATGAAGATATTTTGTAAATATATTAAAACTTACATTTTCATTAGTAATATGCATTGCTATGCATCTGTACATTTTTAAAAAGGCGACTTTCTCAATATTTACATTTTTTTGCACCCTCAGATTCCAGATTTTAAACAAATAAATTCAGCCTTGGTGAGCCTAACTGAGATCCTCAGAAGCACTTGATAACTCCAGAGAGGTTTGCTGGAGCAGGGTTAGAACTGAATGGAATTGACCCGGTAGGTAGATCTCCGGCAACAGAGCTGGATCGGGCAGCCCTGGATTGCATACCCAACCAGTGACGTCTTGGTAGGGAAGACCCCCCGGGCGAGAAGTGCAGGTACAGAAGACGCAGACAATTTATTAGATCTGATAAGACTTTAGAATACAGTGAAAGTCAATATAAAGTCTCTTATAGCTGTCTACCACATTACCATGACAACCATATCAATTCATGCCTCAAACCACAATCTTCCTCATATACACATATTTACATGAACTAATTCACAAATTAAAATTGCACTTAAAAAAGAAATAAGGGCAATCATCTAATGATTAACAGCACAGAAATAAATACCTCTCCCAAATTCTATTATTCTATTCTCATGGATGTGGCACAGGATCTTATTTGGAAACCTCAAGTTGAAGTAGTCTTAGTATAAAACTGGTGTAAGGGTAAGGGATAGTTCACCCAAAAATAAAAACCCGTTGACGGTCGCCATAATTTCCATAGAATTTTTTTCCATACTATGGAAGCCACTGGCTACCATCAACTGTTTTGTTACCAACATTCAAAATATCTTCTTTTGTTTGGAACAAGTGAAGGGTGCTTAAAAATGACGGAATTTTCATTTTTGGGTTATCTATCCTTTTAATGTCCATTCAGCTGATTTTAATCCACGTGTTTTTGCCAGAAAAGTCAAGCCAGTTAAAATCTTATCATCTCAGCTAAAGGGTGCTTTGTTGGTGCTCTTTGGACAATAAAGATATAAACATTACACTCCCTATTCACATTAAAAAGCCATTCTCGCAAATAAAAGCTGGTAAACAGTGGCTTTTAACCATCAGAAAACATTAAAACTACAAACATAACATTCTTGCATTGCTCTCAAAGAAGTTGCATTGACATTTATCCGACAAATTTTGTCATATATTAAGTCATTCTCACATTCTCGATGTGATTTGAGGCCATTTTACTGCATCTCCCACCGTTTTCATTTCTACATAAAGGATTTTCCAGTGAGCAATGAACACTTCTGTATCACAGTCTTTGAGGTGTATTTACACAGTTCTTCAAACAGGTTTCATTCTCTAAAGTGTGCTTTCTAGCGTATTATAGTTGTCTTTAAAGTTTTTGAGCTCCAGGAAGTGTTTGGGCCTCTTGCTGCGCTGTCCGGTAGACGGCAGGTACGTGACCTGAATGGTAGAGGCAGACGAAGGGCCGGGAGAGCTGGTCAGATCTTTAGCTGCTGACTGGTGCTGCTGGTTTAGACTGGTGGTGCTGGAGTGGGTCTTTACACTGTGGAGAAATGAGGAAGAACGGAGTGAGAAGAGTGATAATTTGAGAGATAAACAGCAAAAAATTGGACAGCAGCACTTACAGAGCAGCCAGTTCAGCCAGATCGTCCTTATACTTCACAAACTCTGCCTCACCAAACACCTACAGGAAAGAAAACACAAGCTTCTTATATATGTCCTGCAGCGCATCCTGCTGTACATTAGTATTTAACACACGTCTGCACTCTCGGACTGACCCCTGTCCCATGGCGAGCGTTGTCGTAGCCCTCCAGTAAGCGATCTATTAGTGAACTGTGATTTGACTTGAACAGAGAGTGAGAGTTTCGCAGGTCCTGCAGCCAGTTCCTGTAGCGGCGGCCGGTCAGAGCGCTGGCACTGCAACACAACTCACGAGACGGGATATCTACAGGCGGGACAAAGCCAGATCACATCAGATCAGGCTAGACCTGAGTGCATGTAAGTTTTCCATTTCAAAAGTTCGAACAGGTGAAACATAATAATATTAAATATAAAATGTACTAATTTTGTTTGAACACTACCATATTTCTAAAGTTAACATAAAATGTCTCAGATATATAATAATATAATATTATATATATATATATAAAGATTTGACTTAAATGATATAAATTAATGTACACTACTATTCAAAATTTGCAAGCATTCACAATGTTTTCAGCACGGTTCTAAGAAATGTATCTTGAGCAGCAGATCAGTGTATTAGAATGATTTCTGAAGGTCATGTGACACTGAAGACTGAAGTAAAGTCTGCTGAAAATTCAGCTTCGCCATAAGAATAAAAATATTTTTAATATATTAAAATAGAAAAGATTTACTTTAAACTGTAATAATATTCAAAATATTATGTTTTTTACTGTATTTTTGATCAATAAATGCAGACTTGGTGAGCATAAAATCCTTTGTATGAAGGTTGCTATAAACTTTAAAAAAAAAACTTTTTTGTTAAACTGAAAAAAAACAATAAGCTAAAAGTATTTTAATGACTCGAAACTGAGGATAGCAAATAAAAATGGTCAAAAACTGAATTTTAGTTTTTGATAACACAGCATATTATAAATCTTGAAAGTTAAGCATTAGAATGCACACAGGCAGAAGAAGGTCTCACCGGAGTCTCTGATAGCATCTAACGCTTGCATTCTGAAGAGATAATTATAACAACCTGCACAAACACAAACACAAATCCAGGCGTAAGTGTTCACATCTGCAACAGTGTTAACGCAGAGAACAGCTACGGCCTTCTCACCATTCTGGCCTTGATGCTTCAGGCGATCGTCATCTTTAGAGAGTAGATGTGGCTCATAACGAATGTCGTTCACTTTTGATAAACGGGAATCGATCTCCTCTCTCAACTCCTGTGAAAGATGCAGCCTTGCTTCAGTGCATTACAAACTATAGTTATATCCAACAAAAACACATCATAAAGGTAATATAAACGAAAGAGAGGCCAGTTTTATTGTTAATTCAATGCAAATTAGATGCATATATTGGACTCTACACAAAGGTAAAGCCTGAAATGCATCATAAAGACTTTGAATAGTTTTTATGATGACTATTCCCCCCAAATAACTTAGTTGCTGTTGCTACAATAAACAGGACTGTGGCAAGTAAGTTCTCAGAGGAATGCATAAAATCAAATGTCATCTTCAAAGACACAAACGATATTTTGGATTTAGGAGGAGCTGTTGATACTTTTGGTGCGTTGTGACCCAGCGGGACGTGCGGTCCTCTGCGAGATTTCATAGCGAAGCGCATAATCTGCCTTTTCACAAAGATGAACAACAGCACAAACACCTGCAGAATGACAGACGAGATCATTCAACACATCACACGCTCAAATCCCGTTCTGACACTGCCTGCTTGATTTTAGCTGGTATTCTCAGCTGACAGAGGATCAAAAGTTAGTGAGCTGCCTATATATGCAGTATTTTTTAGGCATCATTGGTGCCATAAAGGAAGCTTTCTGGATGGGCAGCTCACTGGGTTTTGACCAACTCACAGCTTTAATGCTGTTGTTGTTGTTATTATTAATTATTATTATTATTAAACAAAGCATTAAAGAATTCAGACTACATGTTCAAAAATTTAATTATTATACAAATACTATGCAGTTTGGTACTTACCAAGGTGCCGTAGGCCATAACAAGCACAACATTTACACCGGAAAGAGTGTTTCCATCTGCCATTGTGAGATTTTAGTTAAATGGTCACGAAAGGAAGATATCGGTCGATTTTAGTGGTCAGTGGTCAAATTTAGCTCGTTATTATTCGGGTTGACAGCAGCATTTTCAGGAGCGCTTTTGTTGACAGCTCTTGTGGTCTCTTCGTCGCTTGTTTTGCAAGAAAAACGCCTGTCTACGCGTATGTCACGCCACCTTGTGGTTTGGCATAAATAACGCAGCAGCACGATCGTCGTCTTCTTCGTCTTCTTTAAAGTTTTATGGCGGTTTAACGCAACATCAGTTCAGGGTTTGTCAATAATACCCAGTATGTGCAAAGATATACAAAGATATGCACAGGTCATTTAAAGTTTAGCAAAATAAACGTGTGCAAATTGTTCATAAAACCATTATTGCATGCATGTCAAATTAAACTACAATATGCCACCATTGCTGATATACATTACAACAGCAAACAAGTAGGCCTATATATGCTCCTTATCAGATAAATGTGTTCCTTTTTTAAAGAAAATACTTTTCCCCTTTTGACACCATGACGGCCTTCACATTCCATATCCTATTTTAAGAGAGTTATCTACAGAAGATGACCCAAAATAAAGATAAAAAATGGCATAGGGTATATAAATGTTCACCCAATAACAATGGGACTTTGTTTGGTTTTTTTTTTTTGTTTTGTTTTTTTTTTTTTTTATTCCAAAACAACAAGCTTCTTGTCATCTTTTTCTCTGTGTAGATGATGGATTATATATTTTTTTTTTTTTTTTGTAGGCGCTCACAATCCACACACACTACTGTCATTGTATCCAAACATTATGCACATGGTTTTTCAATGTTCTAAACTTATGTTTCTGTGAAAATGAAGTGAGCTGTCTGAGAACATCTGACTTAGTGGACAGCTGACCTTTATCAGATCAACACACTGAACAATACACTGATTCTTTCAAAAGGAACAGAGGTGGGTGGCAGATGCGTGAAATGACAACAAGGAATGAAATTGTTTTCCCAGTAAGAAATACTGCAACAATCATGACTTTTTCTCAGGCTCTGGTAAAGAACGATGGAATAAACTACAAATTAAAGCTCTATATAGTACAGACTGTGGTAGACAAATGAAAAAAAAAAAAAAACGGGTAGACAAGTGACAGCCACTCTGTCTTGTTAAAAATAAACCACACTAACCATTTGCATCCTGCATTTGTCAGATTTGTATGACAATCAATGCAAAGATACGTACTGATATCAGATAGCTAAGGCATTAACTTTTTAAAGCTGCAGGGAGGATGCAAAGCTATTCAGCAGTTAAGAAGTTAAATTCCTCCACTGTGACCGATTTCTCAAGCTGATTTGGCTAAACAGGTCATCAAGCAACAGATGATGCTAAAACATCTAATTATACCATGTCCACAAGCAGGTCAACAATGTGGTTTATTTTGATTACTTAATCATTCCATACCATCTTTCATGTCAGTGTGTTGTCTGCATTTACTTGCAATCAAAAACATTTGCTGTTACATTTTTGTCTCTCTGAAACCACAAACCAGCTTCCTCTGCCGTTGCCATCAGCAGTGTGCATGTGTTTGTGATGCAAGACAGACCGTTGAGTGATGATGGTTACTGCACACATACACATACTGCGTTAGGTTATATACAAACACACACACACCACACACACCACATTTAATCACAGAATGCTTTGAATGCTTAGGATTTGTACTATTTGATTTGGTTTGCATTAGGCTATATGTTTGAAGAATGTATTAATAGGTAATGTTTAATGGTTAATTCATCTTTTTCTTTAGTTATTTTGGTTAAATGTGGTACATTTATATCAAAGTGTGAAATCAATAAATGTTTATTGACCCTAATTAACAACAATAATAATAATTCATTGTATTATGTAATGTGCATGCAAAAGCAAGATATATTCATATAATATAAAACAGCACCATTAAACAGTCATTTGTTTAGTCTGAGTCTCTTCATTCACATATTTTAGAGCCTGCAAAAGGTTTGGCTGTCAAGTTTCACATACATTTCAAACTTAACTCCCGCCCATCTGCTCTCTCTCAGCCTCTGAGCAGCTCCTTTTGCTGCACTCTTCATTTGCTCTTGCAGCTGCAGGAAGTTGAGCAACTCAGCCCACAAGTGTTCCACAGAAATTCACCCAGGTAATCAATTGTCAAAATGTTTTTTTTCCATTACAATGCATATAGTATTATTATTATGTTTAATTAATTTTTACCACTTTTAAGGTTGTGTACATTCAGGTTTGCAGTGTATTGGGGCCTCCATCTACAGGCTTTTGTATTTTTAATTCATGTAAATGATGCTTGAGGATGGCTAACAGGTTAAAAAGGCTCATGCAGTAGCAGTTTGCAAACATGTCCTTGGCATTTCTGGGTCATGGTTTGCAAGATCCTAAAAGTACGCAGTTTATTATGCCACTGGTGTTTCTGGTTTCAGTTGAAACATTGGTCAATGCCAGTCTATTCAACATTTTTAATCTTCCTTTTCAAACACATGCATTATCTTGCATACTATTTATTTTTAAAATACTGTATAATAAGATAGTCTTTGTCATCGTTCCTTGTTTTAGCACTGTGTTTGGTGCTTGATGCTGTATGTCGTCAATATTTGCCAACATCTGGCACACATCTTTATACTATATACTGTATGTTTATAATCTCACATTTAGTCATATAGTGTTTTAAGTAAGTGCTGCAAGTATATATTTGATTTCTGAAAATCAAATGGTCTGTTATTAGCATAGGTCTTTAAAAAAATTGGATAACTGCTCCTCACTACGACCACAGTATAACAGGTCACTCATTTAATGCTGTTTTACTGCAAAGAACTGAGCAAGCAAATATGTACAGAGGAAATGAATGAGCAAAGGTGGAGGGAAGAAGAAAGATGGAGCAGATAAAATAAAAGCGAACTGCTCGGATAAACATATTTATTAGCATTAGCATAACGAAACTCAAAGACATCACTAATGTCAAGACTGAAGGTGTGTTGTCTGAAAATAAATGAGTTTCAATGCGTGTATCTGATACTATTTGTAACATCATAGTAGTAGTTAATTGTCAAAATGGTGCAGAAACTTAATTTGAGTATATTAAACATAACTGGAGAGTTTATCATGCTTCATCAAAGGAAGATGTTTTATTGTAGCCTTTTGTTGATTTAATATCATTTCCGTTTTAGTGTAGTTTATTGTGTTGGCAATCTGATTTATTCAAATTTGTTTAGATTCTGTTATTATTAGCTATGGACATTTTTCAGATAATTAGGGGTACTGAATATATGGCACAATGCATAATCAAATATTTAAATGAATAAATACACATTGCATGTATACATGAACTATAACTGTCTAGGCATGTTAGTCCAACTTCACAAAAAACAGACATTTACAATTTCAGTTTAACTAAAGCATTTAAATTTTAATCCCGACACTGAAATTTTAAAGCCTTCAAATATCTGAATCATGTTCAGAGGTCTTATAACTCTAGGACCAGATGCCTGTCACAAGCATTTACCTACTCTACCCTTTAACACTTACTGAGTCACCAAGAAACCACGGACCAGGAATGTTCTCATTAGACATGAAGGGTGTGCATGCTGACAGGTGTGTATGTGTGTACGAGAGACAAAGAAACTGAGACACAAATAGATGGAAGGAGAAAAGGAGAGAGGCAGACAGAAAGAGACGGGGGAGGAGAGAAAGAGGTAGGGAAGTGAGAGAGGAAGGCACAATAATCAAAGGGGGTGGAAAAGGGTAAGCATGTCAAACCAGTCAGGCAAGTTCTTATTACAGTAGAAATGCATCATTGAAAATTGAAAGACAGCAAGAAGTGAGAGAGAGTTTAGAGGCACAAGTCAGGATGGGGAACACCTTTTCTCTCAAACAGCTAAGAGACACAGCAGTCCTCTAAGGTACGTTACTTCTGTTTGAAGAGCTAAAACTCATGTATGGTTAGATTATGTGGCAGGTAAAGTGTATGGCCATTGTTATTCAAGTGCGCATGCCATGGGAGAACAGGTGTTTCTGTAAACTGACACTGACCTGTTTTCCTTGGAAAGTCTGAAATGTTGCAGTCATATGGGACTGGTAATCCTATTTTGCATCCATATCTGTGAAATACAAGGCAGTAGTACAAGGCCATTTGTGGTTATGAGCAACCTTATAACAGCCTATATTTACTGTGTCAATGTATCCTTTATTTGTTTTCAATCAGTTCAGATTTATTTTCATCAGGTCTGTATTTGCGCTCCTGGAAGGTGTACTTCACACCTCCTCCTCCTCCCACTCCATCTCTGCTTGCTGTTTACTCATGTCTTTTATTTTAAACATAGCTCTTGACGTATAGAAATGTTCAGTTTAAGATAAAAAAAGCAGTCTTTGCAACAACATAAGGTGGGGCAAACAAATCTGGAAAAAAAGAATTACAAAAACCTGATTTTAAAAAGTTAGAATTTCAGCTGTTGATTCAATATTGCCTAAAGATTGTTTAAATTGATTGGTATGCAGATGTGTACATCGGTGCTTGCTTGATTGCACGTGACTATTATCAATGTTACTGAAGTGTCTGAATGAAATTCAATGTGCTGCTTTGAATAATCGTGGGTGTGTAAGTGAGATAGGGTGCAGAGTTCCTGCTAGGCTATTTGACATTATTCACAGATTTGAGATACAGTAATCCTCTATTATATATATAGTATAATATATATATCTAGATATATAGTATATGTAATATTTTGTTTATTCACCCTTAGAATGAATCATACCTTTAACGATGTGTGGACTCTGACTCTGTAACACATGTGGTGTTAGATAGGATTGTAGTCTGGTGTGTTTGACCTGTTATCTAACTGCGTATCAGGTTCTGTAAAATAGCTCAAGAGTGTGACAAGTAGCATCAAGAATGCTGTCAGAGTGGACATACAATGAAATGCATGCATATACACACACTGTCTCTCTGATTTTTAAACATTGGCAAGCTGTTTCTGATTTACAGCCGTTTGTCCAGAGTTTGTAGATGTTTACATATCAGGGTATGGATGCCATATGCCCGGCAGAGATTTATGGACTCTCACTGTAATAAATACAGAGTTTCAGTATGATGAAATCCTGAGGTACTAGAATGAAGCATGCACACTTTGTTAAGTGGGAGATGGTATAGCTTAGTGATTAAAGGTCTGGGCCAGGCTGTAAGTTCAGGCCATAGTAGCAGGGTTATGATCCATTCACAATTAAAATGAGAATGCCTTCACATTCCAATTCAAATGAACTTTAATTTATGTAGCAAACAGGAGGCAATTTGAATCTAATAAACTTAATTTGCTTAAAGCTAACCTTCACATGTTGTTATTGCTTTGACATGACAGAACAAGATAAGGACCAGAGAGTACTGAGACCCATTACTAGCTCTTTTTGGATCCAGAGAGCGTGAAACACCTGTCAGAAGAGCAACAGAGTCAAGCTGAAGTTAGCGGGTCTCCTTCTCCTCCCTGGATTACAAACAGATTTATTCCAGCTTTTATAATGATGGTTGGAAAATATAGCCCGCCATTACAAGCAAAAATAAATTAAAATTTTTGAACAAGATGCTGAAAATGTTAGCAACCAGCCTTCAATTCCTACTGTATTGAATACACTGTGTGACATTCAGCGTCATTTAAAAGCATGAATTTGCATACTGGAACTTTTGTACGTCCATTTCCTGAAACAGATGCAGCTAGCAGCACAACTGAAGATGCAGATGCACCTGGAACAGCAGCACAAAGTCATAGTCAGTTATCTGCGATGCCTTTTGGCTCTGCAGCTGCTAGATTCAAAATACGCTCTGCTAAAACACTTACTACCAAGGACCTCAGGACGAAAAGCTTTTTTTTTGAGGGTGGAAAAGTTGAAGATACAAGCCAGAAAAGTGATCCTAGTAAGGACCTCAACAAAGCTTGTACTTCTTCAGCTAGTGATACCCACACTAACACTGATGGCAAAGAGACAGGTAACACTTTAAGTAAGGATACAAGCAAGGACTCAATTCTTCCCATCAGTTCTGAGAAGGGTGATGTGAGCGCTATGAAGTTAAACACTCAAGAAGACAAGAGTAAGGCAGCAAGTGACAGGAGCAAAGGAGATGTGTTGAGGAGATCTTATCAGTCAAACAAAAGCAAAAGCTTAGACTGGAGAGCAGGACATGGGAATAGAACTTGGATGACTAGTGGGACTAGAGACCTTGAAAATATTATGAGGCAATCTGATTTAGAGAGAACCGGGATAAACAACAAGATAACTTCATACACGCAAGAGAATCAACCCAGTAGTGTTTCACGAAGGAGTCAGAATTACAATGCAGCCAATCAAGACAATCAGAACAGTGACAGAAAGGATTGCTCTGGATCTCCATCTGTGAGAATGAACCAAGTAAATTTTGCTCTGGAACAGGCAAACAGTGGTCAGTCACTCCCATCCAGATTGAAGCCAAGACTTAGCCAAGGTTCCATTGGAGAAGGTAGCAGTCTCTGGGCACAGCAACAAGGTGAATCAAGTCTTGATCAGACAGAAAACAGAATGGGATCCCGGGCCAGAGAGCAAGGATCTTCCAATGCAGAGGAAATAACTGGAAATCAAACAATAATGGAAAGAATTGCAAAACTGTTTGGAGTAGATGCCAACTCTGATGCACACTCAAAAGATTCAATCAGATTAAAACGCAGCAATACTGTAAATTCTGATGAATCCTTTCCGAAATCTATGGACACGGTGGACTGTACTCCAAGACACAGAAAACACACTACTGACTATGTGTTTGGAGCTTCTTTAGATTGTACTGACAGCCAACAGGAGAAACCTTCTTACAATATAGAAAAAGCTGGAACATTCCCTAGAGGGTTTTCAAAAACATACTTTGATCCAAAGCAAGAACCCTCTACCAACAGGGAGAACAGAAATTATCAAAGGGACAATTCAAAGGGACTAAGTTTTTCAGTGTCATCAAAGCCTAAATGGAGTACAGAAATGTCCTCTGTCAAAAAAGCTCAGTCACTTCTGCCTGATGACAATGACGAGACAAGCAGAACGTGGTTTACAGGGTCTCCAAAGTATTGTAGTCAGTCCTTAGAAAGGACCAGGAGTAGACTGTCAGCAACTGTTCAATGCAATGCTCGCAGGAACCAGCCTGACAGTTCAAGCATCTCCGGCCAGGGTGTCAAACACTTGTTAACCACTTCCGGAGGAATCAAGGAGGAAATTGGGGAAGACAAACACCCACTGGCCTCAAAAGGAGAAGCACACAATGAAATCCGTAAAGAGGAAGAGAAAGATCATGTCTTCATGGTTAAAACTGCAGGAAGGAGAGGAGATGGTGTTCTAGAAAAGTCGCGTTTACCATCCTCAGATTCTGTGAAGAATACAATCAGCATGTTTGAATCTTTGGCTCAACAAAGCAAAAGCTCACCAGAGATTCTTTACACCAGGAGGACATTATCTGTACCAGAGCCCTCCAAGCCTGCAGCTCCATTGAAGAAGAGTGATTCGGAAAAAAATCTACATTTTGGAAGGGTTGTGGGGAACACAGAAAGCCTAAGAACAAATATCTTTAGCAAAAGCGATTCTAATGAGGAGACTGAAGGAACTGTTGACCTAAGTAGAACTCCTCATTCAAATTCCACAGTCAAAGTAAGACCAATATTAGAACAACATCAAGAGACATACAAAAAGAGTCTTGAGCTTGCTCCAGCATTAAAACAAATGAATGAACCGAGAACTGACCAAGTTATCAGCATGAGGGATGAAGATGAAAGGAGGACTGTGAATAAAAAACACATAGATGAACCAGATTCTACCATCAATGCTCACTCAGGGCTCAGAAACATAGGGGCAGTGGAAGAAAAAGCAAGAATCCCATCAATCTCTCAACAGTCAAATGTCAAAAGTTTACTAAAGCAAAAGTCAATTAATGTAAAAATAGTTGATGATGATGAAAACACACCAACTAACTCACCTGATGGAGCCCCTCTCACAGTTAACTTTCAAAAGCAGAGTAGCCCTGGAGCCGTAACAGTCAATGGTAACCATCCCAAAGTGCTGCCCAATCATCCTCAAAGTTCTACTCATATCCAGACAATATATTCCTCACTCAATAACTCTAATAATAACAACTATGAAACAACAAGGAAGGATTTGACCCCAATGACTACTAGCATGGCCAGGTGGAGCTCTGATGAAGAAGATGATGATGAGGAAACAGACACTGAAGAAGACTCTGACTCAGGAGAGTCATCTGTGACCATCACAAGCACCATGAGCCAATCAGAACGCAAAAGTTTCTCTCTACAAGGGTTAATGGGTGGGTCATAAAGGGGTCAAACATCATAATGTTCAATTGGTATCGAAAAATTTCTTTTGTCTTCACCAAGTGTGATCCGTCGGCTGGTAGGTCTCACATGCACAAACTACCAGGTTACCCAGTTTAAACACCTTGCCTTTCTTTTTCTTTTCTTTTTTTTATTTCTATATCCACTTTACATAACCACTATTCTCTTTCTACATGTTAACCTATTAGTTTTGTGGAACTATGTAATTATGGTGGAGTGGACTATAAACCATCAGATGGATGTTTGTCAGAGGATGATGAAGTTTCGCCATACACACGCTCTGCGTCCTTGAGCTCAGACATCTCAGCCTTCTCTTCTGTGACTCTGCTGAGCACCGATGAACTGGATCACTTAATAGATGATGTCAAGGGCTTGGGAGATGACACCCTGCAGGTACAACAAGTGATGTACATATATTTTTTAATGTCTAAAAGCCATAATTTGACAATGAAATACATTTAAAGTTATATGCCATTTAAATTTTGTTATAAAATAAATATACAAAGACAATTATAGATTGATATGTGCATGTTAATTAAAAAAAGATCTATTTCCTTTTGCTATTATAACTTTTACGTCTGACTTATGACAGAAATATGAAGATGTGCAAGTAGTTGTGTTACACAAGGAAGAAGGGAGTGGCTTAGGATTTACCTTGGCAGGTGGTGTGGATCAGAATAAACCAGTCACAGTGAGTATCACTGAATGCTGTAATGCACAAACATGACTAATAGGAACAGATACAGATGGTCAAATGAGTCCGATACAAAAAGCAGCAAATACATGAAAAAAGTCTCTGTTTATGTAGCTTTAAGTACACCACAAAATCCGTTCGTTTTTGGCTTTTTGAATGTTTGTTATTTGACTTTAACTTGAAAGGGGTGTTTCACTCAGATCTCATCTCTTAGGTCCACAGAGTAATACCAGGTGGTGTAGCAGCACAGGAAGGCTCTATCTTTGAAGGTGCTCAGGTGCTGTCAGTCAATGGCACTGCCCTGCAGAACTCCGCCCACTGGCAGGCTCTGCGTACATTGAGAAAAGCGAGAGGGCAGGGCATGGCGGTAGTTGTTCTTCAGAGCGGTAACAGCAGAAAGGAAGCCACTGAAAGACCAGGAATCACAGGTGAGTGATGGACAGGTGACAAAGAGGTCCTGATCTGAAGGAAAACATTTTATTATACATATGCATGTGGTGGTCATAATGAATGTGAAAGCATTTGGAAATCAATCAACATTTAGGGAAGGTTTTAAGTTATTTGAAAATAATACCGATTAAGTTGCCTTACCTTGTATACATGTGAGATAAAAATGTGTGAAGAAAGCGGTCTCTTTTGCAATCTGATCTTGACACTTTGTGTGTGCATGCCCCCTACAGGCAGCAGAGTCCGTGTGATTCTGAACAAGTCCAGCTCTGATCTTGGCTTTAGTCTGGAAGGAGGGGTGGGATCCAGCTCGGGAGACAAACCCCTCACTGTACAAAAAATATTCCGTGGTAAGACCACTTTTTCTTTAAAAAAAAAAAAACAATCCCACTCAACACAACTTTGCAAGTAGTCTGTGAAATGAAACATTTTCCTATGATACCAATTAAACAAGTAAGGTCAAACGGCTGCTTACCTCACACCTACTGGCATCCCTCCTGCACATTTCAGCACAAGAAGGCTATTTTTAGTTTGTGCTGAGTCTCATGCCAAGTCCCTCCATAACAATTAAGTCCACTTCTTGATTCCAGGTGGACCAGTCAATGAAGTGTTTCCTGGGGATGAGTTGTTGGAGGTGCAAGGTCAGAGTTTGGTGGGTATGATGCGTCTTGAGGCTTGGAGCCTCATAAAGAAACTGCCCCCTGGTACAGTGGAGGTCTTACTGCACCGTCCTCAGCAACCACGTTGAAGACCTCTACTTTCCTTCTTGCACCTCACTTCTCAAAGCAATTCAGTCATAATTTAAGCACTGTTTTTTCTATAAGGATTTTTGCTGTTACAGGTTCTGTGAAATTGTATTTTTGCAAATGTTCAGTTCTGCAATTAGAAAGTATCATTCACCATAGTGTTTTGAAGTGTTTTTTTTATCTCTCTCACTGATATTATAAAACTATGAAATAATACTGCCAAAATGAAAAGCACTGGAGGCCAGGAGGTCATTTTTTCTATCACTTATTTTAAATAATGTTTAAGCTCTCACATTATTTAACTTGATGTGATATTGTACTCTGTCTTTATCAGTAGCCATTACATATTTAAAAAAAAACAAATGTATGCTACTATCATGTATATGTGTATATGTTGTCTGTACAGCACAAATCTGTCCCAATTAAACTTTTTTCATAATAAAGACAAAGGAAGCAACTACATTTCTTTCATATGTGATATTTATGATAATATTTACATAATTTTTGTCTGATTTTATTTTTTAAATAACCTTAACAGAAAATCTGCATGAAATCAAAATGTACAAAATTCAATTTGTTAGCACCCATTGCTAGTCTTGAGATGAACAGTGTTGTTAAACCACGAAAAAATGGTTTTCTGATAATTTTATCAACAGCGGAACATTTGCTTCTGCTTTTGGAATGGCAATCCTTCTCTGATGGCTTGGGCAGAATATGCTTAACCACGCCCCTCCAACCAGTTAGTTTGCTCCAGAGCTGTAGAGCGAGAGAGTTGCGACAACTCTGTTCACTCCAATGGACTATAGTTCCCGGAAGTTAGCGCTCATACTATCAGCGCCGTAGAGATACAGCAGAAGAGACTGCTGTGATGAACTTTTAAAAGGTAAGGCATTTATAGAACAAAATTTTATATTATCAGCACAGCTAATCAAATTACCCTGTGCATTAAAACAGACTATTATTAGATTATTCTTCACTTAATTAGTAGATTTACGGGATGTTATTCATTCTCTTCATGCAGTTTCATACATCGTTGTGTAATTTAAAAGTGATTTTGCTGGTGGGGTATTAAATAGACTTAGATATATTGCAAAGGATGCAGATGGACCTAAGTGTGAATGAAAAGTTTAATGTAGGTGAGCAGTTTGCATTTCAGAATCATGCTAGGCTAAATTTCCAAAAAATGTATTATATACCACTATATTATAGAATTCTACGTACAAAACCTGTACATTATTACGGTATTTTATACTTAAACGGCTTAGCTAGTAAAAGCAACTGGTGTTGAAAGGGCATAATCCCAGGACTGCAATGTGATTGAGCATTCCACTTAAACCAGTCTCCTTTGTTTTTCTCCTTCGCTGTCGTGCTTTCAGAACAAGAACCCTGAAGACCCTGAAATAGACTCACCCGCACAATGAGTCTCTCACTGGTTTTTGGCAGTTCTTCCCTGCTCTTTTTGAAAAAAAGTGCCAGTTCCCTATTATATTCCATCACATTTTGTTGGTGATCTGTAGATTGCTCCTGCTGACTATATCCAGCCTCTTACGAAGACTTTAGATGACCCAACACCTGTGAAGAGATTACGCCAACCCTTGAGTGGACTTCAGATGAAGCTGACTCTGAATAAACATACAAAACAGCTACATTTTCCTTGCATTGTAATCAACATGATCACATCATGTAACCATTGCTTTAATTTGTTAATCGTTGCGTGTTGAAAACATTGTCTGTTACAAATAGAAATACATGACGTTACTTAAAGGCGGCTTTGGGTGTATAGAGGAAGGGGTGGTATAAACTATTAGGGGTTAAATCTACGTGGCGAACGGGCATCACTACTCTGGCACACAAATCCACCGCGCGTTAATAGAACTCTTTGCGTAGGTGAACATTCATTTCTGTAAAGAGGCTTGAAACTTTGTATATAAAAGTGATATAACAAATAAAGGTGAATTGAACAAACTTAATAATGCATCATTTTTTTCTCCTCTCCAGATCAGTAGGGAAACCATAACCAACTACTTTGCTGTGAGTGACCGAGCCCTCCCAGTGCGGTTCACACAGGCGTTAGGGTATCTCTACTCACACACTGATACACACGAGTGACAGGCAATAAGTCAACCCAAGGTAAAAAAAGATCAGAGGCAACGGCGTTACGTAGGTAAAGTCTATTAGTAGGGTAAACAACTGGGGGTTAATACATAATGAGGGTCTCTAAAATGGAATGAATCTAACAACGTGGTATTAACGGTTTAGGGGAATACGAGGAGTAGGGGTGCTGACAGAGCAGGAGACATTGAACAGGGATTTATAAGCACGGTAGAAAGAGGGCTGTCATTTATTTGGGCACAAGGCGAAGACACACGTAGAACACGTTACCATGAAGGAGAACGCTGCGTTTGTGGTACTGACTACACAGTGAAACACCCACACCACTAATTAGATTATATGGCGGGCGGGGGCAGGCCCACGGCGGGTATGACAACACGGCAGACTTTGAACAGTAACGTAAGCCTAAATTTTACAAGGCGAGGGACGGAATTTTCTGCCATCATTAAGCCTCAAGATTAGAGGATTTTATCTGTTAAACACACTAATAGACTACATCTAGGGATACATATTTATATACTACTATACATGATTTTATAAATTTTATAAATTAGTTTCTTGCGACTAATTACCAAAAATCACAGTCTGTCTCTCCAACTCTGTAGTTCTAATTGCCCGCTATGCTTCCTGAATCTATTTGATCTACGTGAATCACGTGACGATCGACACTCGTTTTGGACTTCCTTTGAGCGGCACCTCTCTCTTTCCATGGCTCTGGTTTGCTGCATCTCTTTCCATGGCTCTGGTTTGCTCCATCTCTTTCCATGGCTCTGGTTTGCTGCATCTCTTTCCATGGCTCTGGTTTGCTGCATCTCTTTCCATGGCTCTGGTTTGCTCCATCTCTTTCCATGGCTCTGGTTTGCTGCATCTCTTTCCATGGCTCTGGTTTGCTGCATCTCTTTCCATGGCTCTGGTTTGCTGCATCTCTTTCCATGGCTCTGGTTTGGTCTGGGCATCTCCTTTCCATGGCTGCTGGTTTGCTCCATCTCTTTCTATGGCTCTGGTTTGCTGCATCTCTTTCCATGGCTCTGGTTTGCTGCATCTCTTTCCATGGCTCTGGTTTGCTCCATCTCTTTCCATGGTGGTCGGGGGACAATGAACGTGTTTGGAGCCAATTCACACAACTCCTCTGTCGGTCAACCAGAGCTCGAAGTTTTGCTGCATCTCTTTCCATGGCTCTGGTTTGCTCCATCTCTTTCCATGGCTCTGGTTTGCTGCATCTCTTTCCATGGCTCTGGTTTGCTGCATCTCTTTCCATGGCTCTGGTTTGCTCCATCTCTTTCCATGGCTCTGGTTTGCTGCATCTCTTTCCATGGCTCTGGTTTGCTGCATCTCTTTCCATGGCTCTGGTTTGCTGCATCTCTTTCCATGGCTCTGGTTTGCTCCATCTCTTTCCATGGCTCTGGTTTGCTCCATCTCTTTCCATGGCTCTGGTTTGCTCCATCTCTTTCCATGGCTCTGGTTTGCTCCATCTCTTTCCATGGCTCTGGTTTGCTGCATCTCTTTCCATGGCTCTGGTTTGCTGCATCTCTTTCCATGGCTCTGGTTTGCTCCATCTCTTTCCATGGCTCTGGTTTGCTGCATCTCTTTCCATGGCTCTGGTTTGCTAGGGGGGAGGGGTGGAGGCAAGCGAGAGCTGAGGAGGCGCGTCAAAATTACAACCCCGGTGCCCTCTATTCAATATCCGTTGAAAAGACCATCAGCTATACCTGCAATCAAGTCACACAGTGTTCATAGTGTTTATTACATTTGGTAAAATGGGATCTTTATCTTATCTAAAAAAGTCATGGGATTCGTCTATCAGGAGGCTTATTCACCCTAAAACCCCCGGAGTCGTGTGAGGGATGTTTTATTATGGATGCGCGCACTGTATTTCACGTCTTCTGAACTATTGGAACTATTTTGCACTGAATGAACCTAAATATATCTGTTATCCGTGTGCCCAGCAGAGGGAGCACACGACAAACCAAAACAATGAGCACATGGTAAATGTCAGTAGCTACTGCCCCCATGCAGCACTGTGAGGTATGTAGCCTATCTGCTGCATTCATTTACAATTGTATGATAAACCTTCTTTAAAATCCACAGTAAATAACAAAAGTAAGATGCATGCAGTCATTAGCAGTGTTTAATCACACTTACTGGAACAAATCGAACATGTAAGAAATTTGGATTCGGGTATTTCTGATTTTTATTTTTATTTTGGTCTTTTATCGAACATTTAAAACATTACTCTTGAGCAGTGCAAGGCTGAAAGTTGGAAACAGCAGATGCCGATGCAAACGTCTTCATCCTATTACTATGAGCAACTGCTGGCCTATCGAATCCGATACACTTTCATCTTTCAAAGATGTTTTGATAGTCAAGGATGCATCCGATACATAATACCCATGTTGCCTTAAAGCCGACGGGAGACCTGTAGAGAAGGAAGAAGTCCTTACAGATAACAGAGATGCCTGAATTCAACATTGCTTGCGGGAGGAGCTGATAAAGGTAACGGTCTTTGCTTATCCGCTCACGACAATAAAAGCTTTACCTTTAGTTCAGTAAAAGACTCTACATGCTAACAACGGGACATCTGAGAGAACAGTTAGAAAATTCGAATACAAATCACTTTATAAAAATGTGGAATTAGATTAGTGAAACTCCACCAGAGCTGCATCCTACGCTTTGTACAATCCTGTATTAACGTTTTGTTGTCTATTTCGCATCTGTACCATACAGCCACCCAATTAATATGCAATTTGACCACCTAATGAATGCAATACATTGATTATTGTCAAAGGCTTATTAATGAACTTACTAAGTTATTCTAGGCATTTCGAAGAGCTTTTGTAAGCAGAAATTTGTTAATGTCAAAGATCAGTTTTTGACAGTCACATAACTCTGAAATATTATTGATAATGAAATAATGTTGATTATTAAGTTATGATAAATGGCAGTTACATGTCCATCCCTGTAATACCTTGAAACAGCATGGAGACATATTAACCATTTATTTACTTACTTATTGACGTGGTACTTTATCTTTTAATAAGAACATAATAAGAACCCAGCATTGCATTACCCAACATTATATAGCTAATGCCCCCCCCTTGTTGTTGTTTTTTTAAAAATTGTATTACTTACAAGTTACAAAATAGCTAAGGGTAAGAAATGCCATGAAAATGTAAGTTCTGTGTTGTATTTATCTCTACAGGCCCCTTGGAGTACCTTCAGAGACCCTGGTTAAAACCCATGAATTAAAACCCTAAATTATTTACCATTTGTTATGTTAAAACGAATGTCAGACTATAACAATGTTTTTGATTAGAGATGTGGGTTCAGAATTTGGGTTAGGTATTTTTGTGTCTGTTGTAATCTTAATTGAACCAGGGATTTAAGCTAGTTCTTGAAATTCCTTTGAGAGTAAAATTCTGACTGACAGCCAAGAACCAACAATGTCATAATTCCCTAGAGAAAGAAAGCATATCAACACCAGAGGCATGAACAATTTACATATATATAAACTGTAATAATCATTAATATCATTATATATGCATTTTAAAGGCCACATCTGTGTGTGTATAAAGCGAAGATGCAATATATCGTGATATCAATTGACCATATCATCCATCCCTATGCTGATTTCACCCGGTCCCACTATTTCAAGGAGGTTTGATCACTAACTGCATTATTTCTAAAAAAACAAAAAAAAAACAAAAGGCTACATTAGTGATATAAACATGCAGATATAGCTTCACTTTCTGTGAGGATGAGTCAGATTTTTTGATCTCTGTTACTATCATGCCTGATTTATGGAATCTGTATTTCCGTGTTTTGTTTTATGAATAATACTATTAAGCAGAGTCACACTAATATAGAAAAGAGCAATTTAGCCTCCTATTCCTATAAAATGTCTAAACAAATTAACTATGTGTCAGACATAGGAGACAGAAAGCAGACAGCATTGTGGCATCTTCAGAGAGAAATGTATTGGTAACCAGACCCGCAGACATCAATGTGCTTCTGGAACAGACCTAACCAGACCACTTTCTATCACTTAGCATTAACATTTAGTCTTAATAACAGTGCTGTGTCCAGCTCATTGTGTAACTAATGTGAATGTATAACCACCTCAAGCAGTTGTCTTATCAATTATCTTAATATTAACATGATTAAAGAAAAATATATGGACAAAACTTTTCCTAGGTTTCAGTCAGGCATTAAGATTATGGCTGCAGATTCATTAGCAGTGGCTTAGTTTTAGCTGACTTATCTGCATACTGTCGTTGTCAAGGATTAAATATCTTTGAATTTCCTGAGTGAGCATAAACTGTTGGTATGTCCCTTGTTTTACCCTTGAGATCCTGTTGACAATGTGGTTCTCTCTCTTTCTCGCTGTGTGTGTCTGCATGTCGATGTAGATTTTCCCATGGGACGGAGCGGCAAAATTTCAGAGGTGTGGAAATGTTCAGAAAGAGGCCTCCCCCAGGTAAACAATTAGCTACTCATCCTAAACACACACACATACACACACTTTTAAATTTATTTGCCATATTGTGCTCTGAATTTAAAATACACACTTTGATTTTAACCTTTATTTGTCAGTGTGTTGTTATGCATGGGTGCTTTAAAGAGGTGTGTCCAGGGGCAGAGGTCTACTTACACCCCATAGACCTGAACCAGGTTAGATGCCATATTGAATTTAAAACAGAAGAAAATGAGACCGTGAGGGATCGCTAACGTCCTTTACATGCATACACCATATCAATTCCTGGATCACCTAATTTTCTGGCGGTTTTTGTCTACTGACTTTTTTTTCAGAAAGACAGTTTGTCAACTGAACAGCTGGAGAAACTTATAGCACATCCATTATTAAACAATAAGCACAATCCATTGACCACGTACTTATATCCCTCACTGCCAGCATTTTCATTCTTGGTCAAAAATTAAATTTGGCGCTACTTTCTTCACGTTCTATTGATGTTAGGTTATGGACTTCATGTTGACTTTGTTTTGTTTGTTGAAAATTGCAATATATATAAAAACTATCGACAGTAGGTCCTAATAGTCCGAATATTAACATTTATTATATGTGTACCGTTGTGATTCAGGATAAGCCAAAAACACAGTTTGGAAACTTGATTCATGATGTATTTGCTTATTATATAAATTTTGTAAATTTTAATAAATACACAAACACGTTATGGACTGCAGCTTTAACTATAAAATGCAAAACTTCTTGACTTCCCTGAACTCGTCTGTCTGATTTAATTTACATTTACATTGTATATTGTGTTATGTGGTGCAGTCAGATAAGAACAAGTTCTGTGTGTGATTGGGTAGCCACAGGTGTGATTTTGTTTTTGTTGCTTGTGTGTTTTCACTGTGGTGCAGTGCAACATCAAAAGTTAAAGACATACACATGAGTATATGCTGGAGCATTGTACTTAACAGTCCGGAGGTTTCCTTCCTTGGCACAAGACTCCCTCTCTCTCTCCACACATAACAGAAGTAGCATGTGCACAGACACCTGACTAGTCCAGGATGTCTTCCGCAGTGCCTCCCTTTCTTACCCCCCTCCTTGCCCTTAAGTATGAAACTGTCTGTTTATCAGGAGCCACTTTGGCTCTGGATCTTATTACTATATGGATATTTCATTGGCAGATGACTCAGTATAGTCGCTGGCTCCTTGTGTCTAAACCCATACATGTTTTACAGCTCTGCAGTCTAAGTTGCCCTGGCAACCTCCTCAGTCAGTTCCCATTGGCCACATCCTCGACCAATAGAACGGCTTTCTGATTATGTCATATAAAAACAACGTAGTTCTAGTGGGGCTGCTTGACAGATTCCGGTGACAGTGCTAATATAACATGTCGTCAGCCTGGTGAAAAATCGATATTTCAGAGGCTTTTAGTTGAATGTCAATTAATATTTGCTTATGTAGGAGTTTAAAGCCACATTTATTTATTAGGCTATACCTAAATAGTGCATGCATATCTGAAACGCAGAAAGTTACTCTAAATGAATGTCCTAAAACAATTCTTTAGTGTAGAAAATGCACGCTGTTTAAAAACATTTAGGAACTAGATTTGTGAAAGTGTTATCGAATCGCAACGAATGACCTCAACGACTCTGCGGCAAATCAAAATTGAGAGGGAGTGAAGTGTATCTTACCGCCGCGTCTGTACTCTGATGTCTTCCACTCAGCGCTCCGTCATCCGGCGCCGGTCTGCAGCTGCCGCGCGCGCGTTTCTCCGTCGCTCCGCTGGTGTGATGTACGACTGCTGTGTGCGCAGAGCTGTGTAAACGAAACGACGGTGGGACAACATGACTATCCCGAAGGACATCCCAGAGAAGTGGTTTCCAATCATTCTCCCTCTAAAAAGGAAGAAAGAGGGATTAAGCAATTCAACAAAAATAAGAAAAGGAGCAGGTACCTTTACTGTGCGTTATAGCCTATGTCATATGTTTACCACAGATGATGTGATCTGAAATAAGTCTAGTTGGTGATTTCTATTATTCTAACATTGTGGATATATTCATATTGGAATAGCGGTCGTTAAACATTCGATAATAATGTCTCATACTCCCATTTATTTATTTTTTAATTATTTATTTAATGTTTCTTCTTCCTTCAACACTTCCCTGTCATGTACTCTAAAAAAATGCTGGGTTAAATACAACCCAGTGCTGGGTAAAATAGGGACAAACCCAACAATTTGGTTGTTTTGACCCAGCGGTTGGGCTACTACCCAGAAGGTTGGATTAAACATTTAACCCGACCCCCCGCTGGTTCAAAACAGCCCAATTGTTGGGTTTGTCCCTGTTTTACCCAGCACTGGGTTTTATTTAACCCAGCCCTTTTTTAAAGGGTACATAACAACGTTGCTTCTTTCTAATGTGGCTTATTTCGTTCTTATTTACTCCATGATATGTCTTACAAATCACACCAATGGCAGTGATCCTGTGTGTGTCCTGGATGTCCCATTGCCCTTGTGGTCATACACTCTAAAAAATGCTGGTTTGTTTCAACCCAATTTTGGGTCAAATATGGGCTAACCCAACTATTGGGTTAAATTTTGGTTACATTTTTTAATTAGCTTTTTTTAACCCAACAGTTGGGTGAGTCCATATTTGACCCAAAGTTGGTTTAAAACAACCCAGCATTTTTTAGAGTTTAACCATCATTGCTTTCCCTATCACATTCAAAAATCACCTCCGGTCAATTAATTGCATCTCCATTTATGTTTCAATGTAAAACGTCTGTATTCAGTCTTTAGTAAAGGTCTTGTTATTGATTAATGAATGGTGCATAACCTTATTTCTACATTGAAAGTTAATGTCTTTTAAGGTCTGTCACACTGTATATCTCACAATATTCAACTAACCGAGTTAGAATCTCTTTCTCATCTGCATTTTCCCAATGAATCATAGCAGTTTATTTCACAGTGTTAAATGAGGGATCTGTGTGAACTGCTTATCAACATGAGGTCCGATTTTGCACCGTTTTAAATGTCATTTATGTAATGAACACAGCCTGCAACATTTTCACTCACTGTCATGTTTTGTTTTTGCAAAACAGTTTGTATTTTTCACTAAATGTTGTTGTAAGTTTTTGTTGGTGAAAGTAAGTAACCTGATGCTGTTCTGTTTTGTAAAGGTGTTGAGCTGGACCTCTCAGATTCTGTAAAGCCAGACCGAAACTGAACAAGAATTGCTGTTTGATTGGGGATCAACTTTATGTGCTTTTTTTTTCTTTTGTGTGGTCTTGGGGATTTTTACACTCAGTGGCCTCAATATATGTGTAGCCATTTCAGTTTATTATGTGGAGTCATTTGTTCCACATTTCTGTGATTCTTACCTGTACAACAGGCTGGAAATCATAGTGAGATTATTGATTTTACCTCTTCGACTTTCATATTTATGTCTCACTTTCCTTATGACGAGATAAGTTAAGATGTCTGTCATATATCGTAGTGTCTGTCACAGCATAGATGCTCTCATTATCAGTCACTTTAGAGATAGAGCCATCTAAAAATGACCAGAATGATTCAGGCAACAGTGGTGGCTGCCATGTGTAAAGGTATCAAAGTTTCATTTCAAATCAAGAAGATTCCCACAAAAGCACCTTTTCTGTCTTATTTGTACTTGTCAAACATTTCAGATGTGATTAGACATTATAAGTTACTTATTAAGTATAGGAACTGACCTTAAGTTGACCCTTAAGGCCAAGAAATATCCAGTGGACAAGTCGCAGAAAGAAATTCATTCTTATAGTTGACTTTTAACCTTAGGTAGGAATAGTTAGTGTCTTAGTAACACTGTTCCTGGCCTTTTCAGGGGTTGATTTCTTAACACTGGGCTTGCTAAAGTGAATGTCTCTTCTGACGCAGTCTATTGTGACAAAGTGGTGATCATCTACTGCATACTTGACCATCATATCTCTGTGCATTTAACATTGCCATTATTATCATTACTTCCAGTTAGAGTTAGTTAGATTTTAAAGATATATAGGATATAAGTGTAGAAGATAAGTTAACATATCTGTAGATCATATGCTATCAGAATGGATAAGGCAGAGTTAGGTATTAGTGACTTCTGAATGTATTGGATATTTATTTTAATGAAAAAAATATCCTGCAGAATCAAGGGTTTAAATGGGGAATTCACCACTGGCAAGATGGGCTTTTAATAAAACCAGGGTGCAGTAAAAATTTGAAAATTTACTAGAGAAAGGGTTGTGACTTTAGCTGAAAAATAAGCAGGAATATCTGGGTACAGGTAAAACATAGAAAGAATACTAATATAATTGTCACTCATATTGATTGGTTTATGTTTATATACTACTGTCATTGTAACAATATAAAGCTGGTTGAAAATCAGCAGAATTCTTCAAATTATGTTTAAAAATAAATTAGGGCTTAATTTATTGTTAACATAATTTGAAGAATTCTGCTGATTTTCAACCAGCTTTATATTGTTACAATGACAGTAGTATATAAACATAAACCAATCAATATGAGTGACAATTATATTAGTATTCTTTCTATGTTTTACCTGTACCCAGATATTCCTGCTTATTTTTCAGCTAAAGTCACAACCCTTTCTCTAGTAAATTTTCAAATTTTTACTGCACCCTGGTTTTATTAAAAGCCCATCTTGCCAGTGGTGAATTCCCCATTTAAACCCTTGATTCTGCAGGATATTTTTTTCATTAAAATAAATATCCAATACATTCAGAAGTCACTAATACCTAACTCTGCCTTATCCATTCTGATAGCATATGATCTACAGATATGTTAACTTATCTTCTACACTTATATCCTATATATCTTTAAAATCTAACTAACTCTAACTGGAAGTAATGATAATAATGGCAATGTTAAATGCACAGAGATATGATGGTCAAGTATGCAGTAGATGATCACCACTTTGTCACAATAGACTGCGTCAGAAGAGACATTCACTTTAGCAAGCCCAGTGTTAAGAAATCAACCCCTGAAAAGGCCAGGAACAGTGTTACTAAGACACTAACTATTCCTACCTAAGGTTAAAAGTCAACTATAAGAATGAATTTCTTTCTGCGACTTGTCCACTGGATATTTCTTGGCCTTAAGGGTCAACTTAAGGTCAGTTCCTATACTTAATAAGTAACTTATAATGTCTAATCACATCTGAAATGTTTGACAAGTACAAATAAGACAGAAAAGGTGCTTTTGTGGGAATCTTCTTGATTTGAAATGAAACTTTGATACCTTTACACATGGCAGCCACCACTGTTGCCTGAATCATTCTGGTCATTTTTAGATGGCTCTATCTCTAAAGTGACTGATAATGAGAGCATCTATGCTGTGACAGACACTACGATATATGACAGACATCTTAACTTATCTCGTCATAAGGAAAGTGAGACATAAATATGAAAGTCGAAGAGGTAAAATCAATAATCTCACTATGATTTCCAGCCTGTTGTACAGGTAAGAATCACAGAAATGTGGAACAAATGACTCCACATAATAAACTGAAATGGCTACACATATATTGAGGCCACTGAGTGTAAAAATCCCCAAGACCACACAAAAGAAAAAAAAAGCACATAAAGTTGATCCCCAATCAAACAGCAATTCTTGTTCAGTTTCGGTCTGGCTTTACAGAATCTGAGAGGTCCAGCTCAACACCTTTACAAAACAGAACAGCATCAGGTTACTTACTTTCACCAACAAAAACTTACAACAACATTTAGTGAAAAATACAAACTGTTTTGCAAAAACAAAACATGACAGTGAGTGAAAATGTTGCAGGCTGTGTTCATTACATAAATGACATTTAAAACGGTGCAAAATCGGACCTCATGTTGATAAGCAGTTCACACAGATCCCTCATTTAACACTGTGAAATAAACTGCTATGATTCATTGGGAAAATGCAGATGAGAAAGAGATTCTAACTCGGTTAGTTGAATATTGTGAGATATACAGTGTGACAGACCTTAAAAGACATTAACTTTCAATGTAGAAATAAGGTTATGCAATCATCTCATTAACATCAATAACAAGACCTTCTAAAGACTGACTATACAGACTGTTTTACATTTAAAAATAAATTGAGATGCAATTATGACTGAGTGATTTGTGATGTTGACTAGGGAAAGCAGTGATGGTTACACTTAAAAAAAAAAATGCGGGTTGTTTCAACCCAACTATGGGTCAAATATGGACTAACCCAACCGTTGGGTTAAAAAGTTATTCAAAAATGTAACCAAATTTTACCCAACAGTTGGGTTAGTCCATATTTAACCAACATTGGGTTGAAACAACCCAGCATTTTTTAGAGTGTATGACCACAAGGTCATTGGAACATACATGGACACCCACAGCATCACGGGCCCGTGGTGTGATTTTGTAAGAATCATGAGAGTAAAATATTAACTAATAACACATTATGAAAGAAGACAACGTTGTTTATTTACACACTTTAAAAAATGCTGGTTTAAATACACCCAGTGCTGGGTAAAATGAGGGACAAACCCAGCAATTGGGTTGTTTTGAACCAGCGGTTGGGTTAAATGTTTAACCCAACCTTCTTGGTAGTAACCCAACCGCTGGGTCAAAACAAATCAATTGCTGGGTTTGTCCCTATTTTAACCCAGCACTGGGTTGTATTTAACCAAGCATTTTTTAGAGTACATGCAGGAATGTTGAAGGAAAAGAAACATTAAATAAATAATAAAAATAAATAATGGGACATTATTATCTGAAATGTTTAATGACCCTCTATTCCCAATTGAATATCATCTCACTATGTTAGAATATAGAAATCACCAACTAGACTTCCTTCAGATCACTCATCTGTGGTAAACATATGACATAGGCTATAACGCACAGTAAAGGTACCTGCTCCTTTTCTTATTTTTGTTGAATTGCTTAATCCCTCTTTCTTCCTTTTTAGAGGGAGGATGATTGGAAACCACTTCTCTGGGATGTCCTTCGGGATAGTCATGTTGTCCCACCGTCGTTTCGTTTACACAGCTCTGCGCACACAGCAGTCGTACATCACACCAGCGGAGCGACGGAGAAACGCGCGCGCGGCAGCTGCAGACCGGCGCCGGATGACGGAGCGCTGAGTGGAAGACATCAGAGTACAGACGCGGCGGTAAGATACACTTCACTCCCTCTCAATTTTGATTTGCCGCAGAGTCGTTGAGGTCATTCGTTGCGATTCGATAACACTTTCACAAATCTAGTTCCTAAATGTTTTTAAACAGCGTGCATTTTCTACACTAAAGAATTGTTTTAGGACATTCATTTAGAGTAACTTTCTGCGTTTCAGATATGCATGCACTATTTAGGTATAGCCTAATAAATAAATGTGGCTTTAAACTCCTACATAAGCAAATATTAATTGACATTCAACTAAAAGCCTCTGAAATATCGATTTTTCACCAGGCTGACGACATGTTATATTAGCACTGTCACCGGAATCTGTCAAGCAGCCCCACTAGAACTACGTTGTTTTTATATGACATAATCAGAAAGCCGTTCTATTGGTCGAGGATGTGGCCAATGGGAACTGACTGAGGAGGTTGCCAGGGCAACTTAGACTGCAGAGCTGTAAAACATGTATGGGTTTAGACACAAGGAGCCAGCGACTATACTGAGTCATCTGCCAATGAAATATCCATATAGTAATAAGATCCAGAGCCAAAGTGGCTCCTGATAAACAGACAGTTTCATACTTAAGGGCAAGGAGGGGGGTAAGAAAGGGAGGCACTGCGGAAGACATCCTGGACTAGTCAGGTGTCTGTGCACATGCTACTTCTGTTATGTGTGGAGAGAGAGAGGGAGTCTTGTGCCAAGGAAGGAAACCTCCGGACTGTTAAGTACAATGCTCCAGCATATACTCATGTGTATGTCTTTAACTTTTGATGTTGCACTGCACCACAGTGAAAACACACAAGCAACAAAAACAAAATCACACCTGTGGCTACCCAATCACACACAGAACTTGTTCTTATCTGACTGCACCACATAACACAATATACAATGTAAATGTAAATTAAATCAGACAGACGAGTTCAGGGAAGTCAAGAAGTTTTGCATTTTATAGTTAAAGCTGCAGTCCATAACGTGTTTGTGTATTTATTAAAATTTACAAAATTTATATAATAAGCGAGTACACCATGAAACCATTTTCCAAACCACGTTATTGGCTTGTCCTGAATCACTATAATACACAACTATAATAAGTGTTTATATTCGGACTAATTTAGACTATTTTCTATCTTTTGTATATCTATAGGCAATTTTCAACACAAAAAAAAAATCAACTTAGTCCTAAACCTAACCATCAATAGAACTTTAATCAAGTAGCGCCAAATTTAATTTTTGACAAGAATGAAAATGTGGCAGTGAGGGATATAAGTACTGTGTGTTCAATGGATTGTGCTATTGTTTATTAATGGATTGTGCTATTTAGTTTATACAGACTGTTCAGTTGACAAAATGTCTTTCTGAAAAAAATATTCAGTAGACAAAAACTCCAGAAAATTATGTGATCCAGGACCTTTATATGGTGTATGCCATTGTAAAGACTGTTAGTCGATCCCTCACAGCCTAATTTTCATCCATGTCAAATTCAATATGGCATCTAACCTGGTTCAGGTCTATGGGGTGTAAGTAGACCTCTGCCCCTGGACACACCTCTTTAAAGCACCCATGCATAACAACACACTGACAAATAAAGGTTAAAATCAAAGTGTGTATTTTAAATTCAGAGCACAATATGGCAATTAAATTTAAAAGTGTGTGTATGTGTGTGTGTTTAGGATGAGTAGCTAATTGTTTACCTGGGGGAGGCCTCTTTCTGAACATTTCCACACCTCTGAAATTTTGCCGCTCTGTCCCATGGGAAAATCTACACTGACATGAAGGCACACACATTGCGAGAGAGAGAGAGAAAGAGCCACATTGTCAACAGGATCTCAAGGGTAAAACAAGGGACATACCAACAGTTTATGCTCACTCAGGAAATTCAAAGATATTTAATCCTTGACAACGACAGTATGCAGATAAGTCAGCTAAAACTAAGCCACTGCTAATGAATCTGCAGCCATAATCTTAATGCCTGACTGAAACCTAGGAAAAGTTTTGTCCATATATTTTTCTTTAATCATGTTAATATTAAGATAATTGATAAGACAACTGCTTGAGGTGGTTATACATTCACATTAGTTACACAATGAGCTGGACACAGCACTGTTATTAAGACTAAATGTTAATGCTAAGTGATAGAAAGTGGTCTGGTTAGGTCTGTTCCAGAAGCACATTGATGTCTGCGGGTCTGGTTACCAATACATTTCTCTCTGAAGATGCCACAATGCTGTCTGCTTTCTGTCTCCTATGTCTGACACATAGTTAATTTGTTTAGACATTTTATAGGAATAGGAGGCTAAATTGCTCTTTTCTATATTAGTGTGACTCTGCTTAATAGTATTATTCATAAAACAAAACACGGAAATACAGATTCCATAAATCAGGCATGATAGTTAACAGAGATGCAAAACATATGACTACATCCTCAACAGAAAGTGAAGCTATATTCTGCATGTTTATATCACATAATTAGACTTTGTTTTTTTTGTTTTTTTAGAAAATCATTCAGTTAGTGATCAAACCTACATTGACATAGTTGGACAGTGGACATCAGCATAGGGCTGGATGATATGGTCAAAATTGATATCACGATATATTTCACTCTTTCTCTTTATACACACACAGATGTGGCCTTTAAAATGCATATATAATGATATTAATGATTATTACAGTTTATATATATGTAAATTGTTCATGCCTCTGGTGTTGATATGCTTTCTTTCTCTAGGGAATTATGACATTGTTGGTTCTTGGCTGTCAGTCAGAATTTTACTCTCAAAGGAATTTCAAGAACTAGCTTAAATCCCTGGTTCAATTAAGATTACAACAGACACAAAAATACCTAACCCAAATTCTGAACCCACATCTCTAATCAAAAACATTGTTATAGTCTGACATTCGTTTTAACATAACAAATGGTAAATAATTTAGGGTTTTAATTCATGGGTTTTAACCAGGGTCTCTGAAGGTACTCCAAGGGGCCTGTAGAGATAAATACAACACAGAACTTACATTTTCATGGCATTTCTTACCCTTAGCTATTTTGTAACTTGTAAGTAATACAATTTTTAAGCATTAGCTATATAATGTTGGGTAATGCAATGCTGGGTTCTTATTATGTTCTTATTAAAAGATAAAGTACCACGTCAATAAGTAAGTAAATAAATGGTTAATATGTCTCCATGCTGTTTCAAGGTATTACAGGGATGGACATGTAACTGCCATTTATCATAACTTAATAATCAACATTATTTCATTATCAATAATATTTCAGAGTTATGTGACTGTCAAAAACTGATCTTTGACATTAACAAATTTCTGCTTACAAAAGCTCTTCGAAATGCCTAGAATAACTTAGTAAGTTCATTAATAAGCCTTTGACAATAATCAATGTATTGCATTCATTAGGTGGTCAAATTGCATATTAATTGGGTGGCTGTATGGTACAGATGCGAAATAGACAACAAAACGTTAATACAGGATTGTACAAAGCGTAGGATGCAGCTCTGGTGGAGTTTCACTAATCTAATTCCACATTTTTATAAAGTGATTTGTATTCGAATTTTCTAACTGTTCTCTCAGATGTCCCGTTGTTAGCATGTAGAGTCTTTTACTGAACTAAAGGTAAAGCTTTTATTGTCGTGAGCGGATAAGCAAAGACCGTTACCTTTATCAGCTCCTCCCGCAAGCAATGTTGAATTCAGGCATCTCTGTTATCTGTAAGGACTTCTTCCTTCTCTACAGGTCTCCCGTCGGCTTTAAGGCAACATGGGTATTATGTATCGGATGCATCCTTGACTATCAAAACATCTTTGAAAGATGAAAGTGTATCGGATTCGATAGGCCAGCAGTTGCTCATAGTAATAGGATGAAGACGTTTGCATCGGCATCTGCTGTTTCCAACTTTCAGCCTTGCACTGCTCAAGAGTAATGTTTTAAATGTTCGATAAAAGACCAAAATAAAAATAAAAATCAGAAATACCCGAATCCAAATTTCTTACATGTTCGATTTGTTCCAGTAAGTGTGATTAAACACTGCTAATGACTGCATGCATCTTACTTTTGTTATTTACTGTGGATTTTAAAGAAGGTTTATCATACAATTGTAAATGAATGCAGCAGATAGGCTACATACCTCACAGTGCTGCATGGGGGCAGTAGCTACTGACATTTACCATGTGCTCATTGTTTTGGTTTGTCGTGTGCTCCCTCTGCTGGGCACACGGATAACAGATATATTTAGGTTCATTCAGTGCAAAATAGTTCCAATAGTTCAGAAGACGTGAAATACAGTGCGCGCATCCGTAATAAAACGTCCCTCACACGGCTCCGGGGGGTGAATAAAGGCCTCCTGTAGCGAATCCATGCGTTTTTGTAAGATAAAATATCCATATTTCAACGTAATAACACTTAATGATACCCGTTACCGTTATTTCAGTATGTGAGGTATTTTCAACGGAATATTGAATAGAGGGCGGGGTTGTACTTTTGCGCTCCTCCTCAGCTCTCGCTTGCAGCAAACCAGAGCCATGGAAAGAGATGCAGCAAACCAGAGCCATGGAAAGAGATGGAGCAAACCAGAGCCATGGAAAGAGATGGAGCAAACCAGAGCCATGGAAAGAGATGCAGCAAACCAGAGCCATGGAAAGAGATGGAGCAAACCAGAGCCATGGAAAGAGATGGAGCAAACCAGAGCCATGGAAAGAGATGCAGCAAACCAGAGCCATAGAAAGATGTAGCAACCGAGCCATGGAAAGAGTGCAGCAAACCATAGCCATGAAGAGTATGGACAAACAGCCATGGACGAGATGCAGCACAACCCCCCCCCCCCCCCCCGCCCCCCCCCCAAAGACAACAAAGCAAACCAGAGCCATGGAAAGAGATGGAGCAAACCAGAGCCATGGAAAGAGATGCAGCAAACCAGAGCCATGGAAAGAGATGCAGCAAACCAGAGCCATGGAAAGAGATGCAGCAAACCAGAGCCATGGAAAGAGATGCAGCAAACCAGAGCCATGGAAAGAGATGCAGCAAACCAGAGCCATGGAAAGAGATGCAGCAAACCAGAGCCATGGAAAGAGATGCAGCAAACCAGAGCCATGGAAAGAGATGCAGCAAACCAGAGCCATGGAAAGAGATGGAGCAAACCAGAGCCATGGAAAGAGATGCAGCAAACCAGAGCCATGGAAAGAGATGCAGCAAACCAGAGCCATGGAAAGAGATGCAGCAAACCAGAGCCATGGAAAGAGATGCAGCAAACCAGAGCCATGGAAAGAGATGGAGCAAACCAGAGCCATGGAAAGAGATGCAGCAAACCAGAGCCATGGAAAGAGATGCAGCAAACCAGAGCCATGGAAAGAGATGCAGCAAACCAGAGCCATGGAAAGAGATGCAGCAAACCAGAGCCATGGAAAGAGAGAGTTGCATCAACGGAAGTCCAAAACGCTCGATCGTCACGTGATTCACGTAGACCTCAAATAGTTCCAGGAAGTTCATAGCGGGCAATTGAAATACATTGAGTTGGAGAGACAGAACTGTGATTTTTTGGTAATTAGTAGACAATAAAATAATGTATTTACATTATTTATCAAATAATGTATACGTTGTATATATATGTAGTTATATTAGTGTTTTTTTAAAGGATAAAATCCTCTAATATTTGAGGATTAATGTGGTCAACTATTGTTACCTGCCTTGTTAACATATTTTAGGCTTAAGTTACCATGGTAAAAGTCCGTGTTTGCTATATAAACGACATCGTGGTCTTCTGCCAAGGTAACTTCAGCCTCTCTATATAAATATAATTATATATGTGTGTGTGTGTTCTTACAACTTGCTTGTTAGTCAAGTTCAATCACAAATATACCTGTTCATTGTCGTTTTACTAATCTCATGTTAAATGTTAAGTTTGTTGTCTTAGAAAATTCGTTCCAAATAAATTAAGATATTTTATTAAGTGAAAACTAACCTTGTTCAATGTTTTTGATTCTTGTGCACCCCACAATTATTAATATATAAAAATATATTTGTAGTATATTCCAATTTAAAACAACTTAAAACATTTGTACACATTTAATCATATATTTTATGTATGTTGACTTTTGTTGTGCACTTATTTACAGCAATCGATTTATAGATTTATAATAAACTATAAAGCATGTTGTCCTTGCACTGCATGGGAGTGCTCCAGTCACTCAGAAAGGAGTGTGAATGTATGGTTTTCCTACTGATCTGGAGAGGAGAAAAAAAAAATGCATCAAGTTTTGTTCAATTCACATTTACTTGTATAGCACTTTTTAATATACACATTGTTTCAAATCAGCTTTACACAAAATGAACGTTTCTACATTACGAATAAGAGTTCTATTAACAGGTGTAACTGTGCCAAAGTAATGGTAGAAATGTTCTAAAATTAGGCTATACAAATCATGCCGTTAAGTAACGTCATGTATTCAGAAACAGTTAAATATATACAGAAACAATGAACAAATTAAAGCAATGGTTACATGATGTTATCATGTTGATTACAATGCAAGGAAAATGTAGCAGTTTTGTATGTTTATTCAGAGTCAGCTTCATCTGAAGTCCTCTCAAGGGTTGGCGTCATCTCTTCACAGGTGTTGGGTCATCTGAAGTCCTCTTAAGAGGCTGGATATAGTCAGCAGGAGTAATTTATAGATTACACCAACAAAATGTGATGGAACTGGCACTTTTTTCACAAAGAGCAGGGAAAGACTTTCCAAAACCAGTGAAGAGACTCATTGGTAGGTTGATGTCTCTTTACAGGGAGTCTTCAGGTGGTTCTTGTTCTGAAAGCAAGACAGCGAAGGAGAAAAACACAGGAGAAATGGTTAAGTGATGCTCCATCACATTGCAGTCCTGTGGCATCACTTCTCAGTCTGTTCCTTCAACACAGTACTTATTTAGTAGCTAAGACGTTTAAGTATAAAATACAGTAATAATGTACAGGTTTACTGTAATTACTTCTATAATATAGTAAAGGTATATAATCCACTTTTGGACATTTAGCCTAGCATGATTCTGAAATGCAAACTGCTCACCTACATTAAACTTTTCATTCTCACTTTGGTCCATCTGCATCCTTTGCAATATATCTAAGTCTATTTAATACCCCACCAGCAAAATCACTTTTAAATTACACAACGATGTATGAAACTGCATGAAGAGAATGAATAATGTCCCCTAAATCTACTAATTTAGTGAGGAATAATCTATTAATAATAATCTGCTTTAATGCACAGGGTAATTTGATTAGCTTTGCTGATAATATATATTTTGTTCTATAAATGTCATACCTTTCAAAAGTTCATCACAGCGGTCTCTTCTGCTGCATCTCTACGGCGCTGATAGTATGAGCGCTAACTTCCGGGAACTATAGTCCATTGGAGTGAACAGAGTTGTCGCAACTCTCTCGCTCTACAGCTCTGGAGCAAACTAACTGGTTGGAGGGGCGTGGTTAAGCATATTCTGCCCAAGCCATCAGAGAAGGATTGCCATTCCAAAGCAGAAGCAAATGTTCAGATTTTGATTAAAGATTATGAAGACAAACTATTTTTTTCAGCTGATTAACTTGCACGGATTAATTGTTCATCTCAAGACTAGCAATGGGTGCTAACAAATTGAATTTTGTACATTTTGATTTCATGCAGATTTTCTGTTAAGGTTATTTAAAAAATAAAATCAGACAAAAATTATGTAAATATTATCATAAATATCACATATGAAAGAAATGTAGTTGCTTCCTTTGTCTTTATTATGAAAAAAGTTTAATTGGGACAGATTTGTGCTGTACAGACAACATATACACATATACATGATAGTAGCATACATTTGTTTTTTTTTAAATATGTAATGGCTACTGATAAAGACAGAGTACAATATCACATCAAGTTAAATAATGTGAGAGCTTAAACATTATTTAAAATAAGTGATAGAAAAAATGACCTCCTGGCCTCCAGTGCTTTTCATTTTGGCAGTATTATTTCATAGTTTTATAATATCAGTGAGAGAGATAAAAAAAACACTTCAAAACACTATGGTGAATGATACTTTCTAATTGCAGAACTGAACATTTGCAAAAATACAATTTCACAGAACCTGTAACAGCAAAAATCCTTATAGAAAAAACAGTGCTTAAATTATGACTGAATTGCTTTGAGAAGTGAGGTGCAAGAAGGAAAGTAGAGGTCTTCAACGTGGTTGCTGAGGACGGTGCAGTAAGACCTCCACTGTACCAGGGGGCAGTTTCTTTATGAGGCTCCAAGCCTCAAGACGCATCATACCCACCAAACTCTGACCTTGCACCTCCAACAACTCATCCCCAGGAAACACTTCATTGACTGGTCCACCTGGAATCAAGAAGTGGACTTAATTGTTATGGAGGGACTTGGCATGAGACTCAGCACAAACTAAAAATAGCCTTCTTGTGCTGAAATGTGCAGGAGGGATGCCAGTAGGTGTGAGGTAAGCAGCCGTTTGACCTTACTTGTTTAATTGGTATCATAGGAAAATGTTTCATTTCACAGACTACTTGCAAAGTTGTGTTGAGTGGGATTGTTTTTTTTTTTTTAAAGAAAAAGTGGTCTTACCACGGAATATTTTTTGTACAGTGAGGGGTTTGTCTCCCGAGCTGGATCCCACCCCTCCTTCCAGACTAAAGCCAAGATCAGAGCTGGACTTGTTCAGAATCACACGGACTCTGCTGCCTGTAGGGGGCATGCACACACAAAGTGTCAAGATCAGATTGCAAAAGAGACCGCTTTCTTCACACATTTTTATCTCACATGTATACAAGGTAAGGCAACTTAATCGGTATTATTTTCAAATAACTTAAAACCTTCCCTAAATGTTGATTGATTTCCAAATGCTTTCACATTCATTATGACCACCACATGCATATGTATAATAAAATGTTTTCCTTCAGATCAGGACCTCTTTGTCACCTGTCCATCACTCACCTGTGATTCCTGGTCTTTCAGTGGCTTCCTTTCTGCTGTTACCGCTCTGAAGAACAACTACGCCAAGGGGGGGGGGGGGGGGGGGGGGGGGGGGGGGGGGGGGGGGGGGTGGGGGGGGGCGGGGGGGGGTGGGGGGGGGGGGGGGGGGGGGGGGGTGCCCTTCCTCTCGCTTTCTCAATGTACGCAGAGCCTGCCAGTGGGCGGAGTTCTGCAGGGCAGTGCCATTGACTGACAGCACCTGAGCACCTTCAAAGATAGAGCCTTCCTGTGCTGCTACACCACCTGGTATTACTCTGTGGACCTAAGAGATGAGATCTGAGTGAAACACCCCTTTCAAGTTAAAGTCAAATAACAAACATTCAAAAAGCCAAAAACGAACGGATTTTGTGGTGTACTTAAAGCTACATAAACAGAGACTTTTTTCATGTATTTGCTGCTTTTTGTATCGGACTCATTTGACCATCTGTATCTGTTCCTATTAGTCATGTTTGTGCATTACAGCATTCAGTGATACTCACTGTGACTGGTTTATTCTGATCCACACCACCTGCCAAGGTAAATCCTAAGCCACTCCCTTCTTCCTTGTGTAACACAACTACTTGCACATCTTCATATTTCTGTCATAAGTCAGACGTAAAAGTTATAATAGCAAAAGGAAATAGATCTTTTTTTAATTAACATGCACATATCAATCTATAATTGTCTTTGTATATTTATTTTATAACAAAATTTAAATGGCATATAACTTTAAATGTATTTCATTGTCAAATTATGGCTTTTAGACATTAAAAAATATATGTACATCACTTGTTGTACCTGCAGGGTGTCATCTCCCAAGCCCTTGACATCATCTATTAAGTGATCCAGTTCATCGGTGCTCAGCAGAGTCACAGAAGAGAAGGCTGAGATGTCTGAGCTCAAGGACGCAGAGCGTGTGTATGGCGAAACTTCATCATCCTCTGACAAACATCCATCTGATGGTTTATAGTCCACTCCACCATAATTACATAGTTCCACAAAACTAATAGGTTAACATGTAGAAAGAGAATAGTGGTTATGTAAAGTGGATATAGAAATAAAAAAAAGAAAAGAAAAAGAAAGGCAAGGTGTTTAAACTGGGTAACCTGGTAGTTTGTGCATGTGAAATAAGCCGACTCTCCTTTTGAATCTAAATAACTTTTTTATATCAATTTGAATCAATTATACCCCTTTTTTCATATTAATTACCTTAGAGAGAAACTTTTGCGTTCTGATTGGCTCATGGTGCTTGTGATGGTCACAGATGACTCTCCTGAGTCAGAGTCTTCTTCAGTGTCTGTTTCCTCATCATCATCTTCTTCATCAGAGCTCCACCTGGCCATGCTAGTAGTCATTGGGGTCAAATCCTTCCTTGTTGTTTCATAGTTGTTATTATTAGAGTTATTGAGTGAGGAATATATTGTCTGGATATGAGTAGAACTTTGAGGATGATTGGGCAGCACTTTGGGATGGTTACCATTGACTGTTACGGCTCCAGGGCTACTCTGCTTTTGAAAGTTAACTGTGAGAGGGGCTCCATCAGGTGAGTTAGTTGGTGTGTTTTCATCATCATCAACTATTTTTACATTAATTGACTTTTGCTTTAGTAAACTTTTGACATTTGACTGTTGAGAGATTGATGGGATTCTTGCTTTTTCTTCCACTGCCCCTATGTTTCTGAGCCCTGAGTGAGCATTGATGGTAGAATCTGGTTCATCTATGTGTTTTTTATTCACAGTCCTCCTTTCATCTTCATCCCTCATGCTGATAACTTGGTCAGTTCTCGGTTCATTCATTTGTTTTAATGCTGGAGCAAGCTCAAGACTCTTTTTGTATGGCGCTTTAGGTTGTCTTAAGTGTGGGGATCTAGCGAAGCTTAGGGGGGAATACGTGTGAATTGAATGAGGCGTTCTACTTATTCACAACAAAATTAAAAAAAGGAAATTCCTTCATTCAATCCTCTTAGGAATCGTGCTTGGTAATCGTAAAGATGGGTTTGTTCTTGAGTTATCTGTGTTTCCCCACACCCTTCAACAAATGTAGATTTTTGTTCCGCGATAGCCGCTCTTCTTGCTACTGAAGGGGCTGCAGGCGTGTGGGGAGGTCTCTGGTACAGATAGTCATCCGGGTGTAAAATCTCTGGTGAGCATGTATGCTTTGTGTGTGATCAAAGATTCAAACTGCTGAAATGTATCTCACGAAGCTGAGGATGGTAACGCACTTTTCTAGAACACCATCTACTCTCCGTCCTGCAGTTTTTAACCATGAAACTGATCTTTCTCGGAACCAATAACAAAAATTCATAAACGAGAATATTCATTGTGGGGCATGCTCAACGTTGGTTGATGGCCAGTGGGTGTGGTTTGGTCTTGTCATAGAAAGCCACAACTTGAGGGGTCCTCCTTGATTCCTCCGGAAGTGGTTAACAAGTGTTTGACACCCTGGCCGGAGATGCTTGAACTGTCAGGCTGGTTCCTGCGAGCATTGCATTGAACAGTTGCTGACAGTCTACTCCTGGTCCTTTCTAAGGACTGACTACAATACTTTGGAGACCCTGTAAACCACGTTCTGCTTGTCTCGTCATTGTCATCAGGCAGAAGTGACTGAGCTTTTTTGACAGAGGACATTTCTGTACTCCATTTAGGCTTTGATGACACTGAAAAACTTAGTCCCTTTGAATTGTCCCTTTGATAATTTCTGTTCTCCCTGTTGGTAGAGGGTTCTTGCTTTGGATCAAAGTATGTTTTTGAAAACCCTCTAGGGAATGTTCCAGCTTTTTCTATATTGTAAGAAGGTTTCTCCTGTTGGCTGTCAGTACAATCTAAAGAAGCTCCAAACACATAGTCAGTAGTGTGTTTTCTGTGTCTTGGAGTACAGTCCACCGTGTCCATAGATTTCGGAAAGGATTCATCAGAATTTACAGTATTGCTGCGTTTTAATCTGATTGAATCTTTTGAGTGTGCATCAGAGTTGGCATCTACTCCAAACAGTTTTGCAATTCTTTCCATTATTGTTTGATTTCCAGTTATTTCCTCTGCATTGGAAGATCCTTGCTCTCTGGCCCGGGATCCCATTCTGTTTTCTGTCTGATCAAGACTTGATTCACCTTGTTGCTGTGCCCAGAGACTGCTACCTTCTCCAATGGAACCTTGGCTAAGTCTTGGCTTCAATCTGGATGGGAGTGACTGACCACTGTTTGCCTGTTCCAGAGCAAAATTTACTTGGTTCATTCTCACAGATGGAGATCCAGAGCAATCCTTTCTGTCACTGTTCTGATTGTCTTGATTGGCTGCATTGTAATTCTGACTCCTTCGTGAAACACTACTGGGTTGATTCTCTTGCGTGTATGAAGTTATCTTGTTGTTTATCCCGGTTCTCTCTAAATCAGATTGCCTCATAATATTTTCAAGGTCTCTAGTCCCACTAGTCATCCAAGTTCTATTCCCATGTCCTGCTCTCCAGTCTAAGCGATGTGGCTTTAATGGGGGGGGGGTTGTGGGACTGAATTCCGTATCGCCTCTGAAGACACATCTTCCTTTGGCTCTGTCACTTGGCTGCCGTACTCTTGTCTTCTTGAGTGTTTACTTCATACGCGGGGGTGGGGGGGGGGGGGGGGGGGGGGGGGGGGGGGGGGGGGGGGGAGGGGGTGGGAAGGGCAGGAGGAGAGGGGGAGGGGGGGGGGGGGGGGGATGCACGCACCCTGTTGCGACCTGAGGGAAAATTGAGTCCTATAAATGACTTTATCGATAGAGCTACTTAAAGTGGTTACCGTGTCGTCTGGATGGGCGCATGGCGAGTGATGGTTGTTGTGGTGGGTAGCACTACGGGTTGAAGAGGGAGCTTTGGCGGGCCTTACTAGATCACGTTCTGGCGTGTCGGCACGTTTTCCACCCTCAAAAAAACTTGCATGCGTGCCGGGGGTGGCCTTGGTAAGTGTTTGTATGGGCTAGCGGTCATGTTCTAGGAATGCTAGCAAGCTGGTACAAGGGCCACAAGGGCATGGCTGCAGATAAGCGGCTATGACGTGTTGGGTACCGCTGCTGTCCAGTGCATCTGCATCTGCATTGTGCTGCTAGCTGCATGCGGTAAAAATTTCAAAAGGGAGCACAAAGTTCCAGTATCAAAGTCGAGTGCTTTGGAAATGACGGTGCTGAAAGGTCCACCGGTAGTCCGTACAGTAGGGGTGAATGGTGAGCTGGTTGCTAACGGCTGTTTCGGTGGCATCGTGGTGCAAAGGGAGATTTAGTTAGTGCTTGGAAAGTGGGGCGATGGGTGGTCCCACCATCATTAAAGCGGAAAACTCTGTTTTTTGTAATCGCGCAGGAAGGAGAGAGGAGGGACCCCTCGTAGACTTCAGCTTGACCGGGGCCGCGGACAGGGTTTGGCACGGGCTCCTCTGGTCCAAAAAGAGCTAAGATGGGGGCTCAGGGACCCTCTGCCGTTTCTATGTTCTGTCTGTCAGCGACCGCACATGGAAGGGTAGCATTAGCAAATTAAATTAGAATTCAAATGCCTCCTTGTGCCTACATAAATTAAAGGGTCAATTGGAATTGTAATGTGAAGGCATCTGCATTTGGGGGATCTGTGAGGATCATACCCTGCTACTATGTCCGAACTGACAGCCTGCCGCAGAAGAGCCTGTGGTAGGAATCACGAAGCTATACCATTCCCACTTAACAAAGGTGTTATGCTTCAGTCTAAGTACCGCGAAGACGGAAAATTTCACTCAATACTGTAGAAACTCTGTATTTTATACAGATGAGAAGTCCATAAATCTCGCGCATTGCCTCCATACCCTGAATGGTGACACACATCTCACCTCTGGACACACTGCTTTAATCATAACAGCTTGCCAATGTTTAAAATCAGAAGACATGTGTGTATAGCATGCTTTTCATGTATTCCACTCTGACGCATTCTTGATGTACTTGTCACGACCCTTTGAGCATGCGGTTACAGAGACGGGCTGAGACGCAGGAGTAACAGGCCAACACACCAACGACAATCCTATCTAACCCACATGTGGGTTCAGAGTCAGAGTCCCACACATCGTCAGTATGATCTCTAAGGTGAATACCACAATATTCATATACTATTATAATATAAGTATATATATATGAGTACTGTATCTCACTCTCTGTGAATAATGTAAATTAGTCTAGCAGGAACTCTGCACCCTGTCTCACTTACACACCCACGATTATTCAAAGCAGCACATTGAATTTCATTCAGACACTTCAGTAACATTGATAATAGTCACGTGCAATCAAGCAAGCACCGATGTACACATCTGCATACCAATCAATTTAAACAATCTTTAGGCAATATTGAATCAACAGCTGAAATTCTAACTTTTTAAAATCAGGTTTTTGTAATTCTTTTTTTCCAGATTTGTTTGCCCCACCTTATGTTGTTGCAAAGACTGCTTTTTTTATCTTAAACTGAACATTTCTATACGTCAAGAGCTATGTTTAAAATAAAAGACATGAGTAAACAGCAAGCAGAGATGGAGTGGGAGGAGGAGGAGGTGTGAAGTACACCTTCCAGGAGCGCAAATACAGACCTGATGAAAATAAATCTGAACTGATTGAAAACAAATAAAGGATACATTGACACAGTAAATATAGGCTGTTATAAGGTTGCTCATAACCACAAATGGCCTTGTACTACTGCCTTGTATTTCACAGATATGGATGCAAAATAGGATTACCAGTCCCATATGACTGCAACATTTCAGACTTTCCAAGGAAAACAGGTCAGTGTCAGTTTACAGAAACACCTGTTCTCCCATGGCATGCGCACTTGAATAACAATGGCCATACACTTTACCTGCCACATAATCTAACCATACATGAGTTTTAGCTCTTCAAACAGAAGTAACGTACCTTAGAGGACTGCTGTGTCTCTTAGCTGTTTGAGAGAAAAGGTGTTCCCCATCCTGACTTGTGCCTCTAAACTCTCTCTCACTTCTTGCTGTCTTTCAATTTTCAATGATGCATTTCTACTGTAATAAGAACTTGCCTGACTGGTTTGACATGCTTACCCTTTTCCACCCCCTTTGATTATTGTGCCTTCCTCTCTCACTTCCCTACCTCTTTCTCTCCTCCCCCGTCTCTTTCTGTCTGCCTCTCTCTTTTTCTCCTTCCATCTATTTGTGTCTCAGTTTCTTTGTCTCTCGTACACACATACACACCTGTCAGCATGCACACCCTTCATGTCTAATGAGAACATTCCTGGTCCGTGGTTTCTTGGTGACTCAGGAAGTGTTAAAGGGTAGAGTAGGTAAATGCTTGTGACAGGCATCTGGTCCTAGAGTTATAAGACCTCTGAACATGATTCAGATATTTGAAGGCTTTAAAATTTCAGTGTCGGGATTAAAATTTAAATGCTTTAGTTAAACTGAAATTGTAAATGTCTGTTTTTTGTGAAGTTGGACTAACATGCCTAGACAGTTATAGTTCATGTATACATGCAATGTGTATTTATTCATTTAAATATTTGATTATGCATTGTGCCATATATTCAGTACCCCTAATTATCTGAAAAATGTCCATAGCTAATAATAACAGAATCTAAACAAATTTGAATAAATCAGATTGCCAACACAATAAACTACACTAAAACGGAAATTATATTAAATCAACAAAAGGCTACAATAAAACATCTTCCTTTGATGAAGCATGATAAACTCTCCAGTTATGTTTAATATACTCAAATTAAGTTTCTGCACCATTTTGACAATTAACTACTACTATGATGTTACAAATAGTATCAGATACACGCATTGAAACTCATTTATTTTCAGACAACACACCTTCAGTCTTGACATTAGTGATGTCTTTGAGTTTCGTTATGCTAATGCTAATAAATATGTTTATCCGAGCAGTTCGCTTTTATTTTATCTGCTCCATCT
>JADLZN010004907.1:0-57500 GCA_018155175.1 Sinocyclocheilus anophthalmus
CCTCAAGGACCCAACCCTGAGAGAGGTTCAGGAGGTTGTCAAAGCAGCTAGGACAAACTCAGCACCAGGTCCAAGTGGAGTGCCCTACGTGGTTTACAAGAATGGGAAACCCTATGGAAAATTATCAAAGTCATCTGGAGGAGGGGGAAAGTGACGCAGCAGTAGAGACATGAAGAGGGTGTCTGGATTCCTAAGGGGAGAACTCAAGTAACATCGAGCAGTTCAGGGCCATCTCACTCCTCAGCGTGGAGGGGAAGATATTTTTCAGTATTGTTATCCGACACATGAAGGAGTTCCTCCAGCAGAATGAGTACATTGACACTGCTGTACAGAAAGGTGGTATCCCGAAAGTACCAGGCTGCATTGAGCACACAGAAGTTGCCACCCAGTTAATCCGGGAGGCTCGAGAAGGTGACGGTGATCTGGCGGTGCTGTGGCTCGACCTTGCCAATGCTTACAGGTCAATCCCGCACTTTCTGGTGGAAACCTCACTGATCCGACATCATGTTCCAGATAGAATCAGGGACCTCATTTTGAACTATTACAGCTGCTTTAATTTGAGAGTCACCTCTGGAACAATAACATCAGCATTTCATAGGCTGGAGAAAGAAATAATCACAGGGTGTACTATCTCAGTGATCTTGTTCGCTTTAGCTATGAATATGCTAGTTAAGTCAGCAGAGGTGGAATGCAGAGGCCCACTTACCCGTTCAGGTGTGCGACATCTCCCTTTCAGAGCATTTATGAACAATCTTATGGTGACCACAACATCCGTACCAGGCTGCAGATGGATCCTCCAAGCCTTTGAACGCCTCATCAGTTGGGCCCGAATGGACTTTAAGCCAGCTAAGTGGTGAAGGAAGGGAAACATGGTGAGGAAGGGAAACATAACCGATAAGTTCTGTTTCTCCCTCGGAGGAGTACAAATTCCATCAATCACCGTGAAGCCAGTTAAGAGCCTGGGAAAAGTCTTCAACAGCACACTAAGGGACACAGCCACGAAACTGGAAAAGAGTTGCACGCCTGGATAGCTGCAGTGGACAAGTCAGGGGTGCCAGAGAAGTTCAAAGCCTGGATTTACCAGCATGGCATTCTGCCGCAACTCCTCTGGCCACTGCTGGTTTATGATGTCCCCCTAACTATTGTTGAGGGCTTTGAGAGGAAAATCATCCACTCTTTACGTACAGGTGGCTGGTTCTCCCTCGGAATATCACCAGCATATCCTTATACGGAAGGAAGAACAAGCTACAACTCCCCTTCAGTAGTCTATCGGACGAGTTCATGGTTTCCCGAGCAAGAGAGGTGCTGCTGTACAGAGAATCCACTGACACCAAAGTTTCCTCAGCTGGCATCGAGGTGAGTACGAGTAGGAAGTGGAGGGCCCACGAGGCAGTTGACCAGGCTGAAGCACAGCTGCGGCACAGTGTGCTGGTGGGTACAGTGTTATCAGGACACGCAGGGCTTGGCTGTACCAATAAACCTCGATAGGACAAGGCTCGGGGAAAGGACAAGTGTCAATTGGTTCAAAAAGAAATCCAAGCAGGGGGGAGGAAAAACGCATCAGTAGGATGGTGGGATGCGACAACTAGGGGCATGGACTCGATAGGAACAAGCCATGAACCAAAAGATCTTGTGGACTGAGTTGTGGGAAGCAGAGCCATACTGGATCCAGTTCTTTATCCAATCAGTCTACGATGTCCTCTCCAGTCCAACCAACCTCTTCTCCTGGGGCCTGAAAGACATACTTAGGGACACAGTGTGTAATCGCATTTGTTAAGGCTGGAGAGGAACCACCAGGGAGCAGTTACTCAGCAGGAGGACTTCTGGCAACAGCTCGAGACTGGCAGCTAAAGGCTGACCTGGGAAGGCAGCTCAGACTCTCAGATACCATCGCCATGACCTCGCTTAGCCCTGACATGGTCCTATTTTCAGAATCATCAAGGCAGGTGGTTCTACTGGAATTGACTGTGCCCTGGGAAGACCGGATGGAAGAGGCGTTTGAATGGAAAAGGGCCAAGTACATGGAGTTGAAAGGAGAATGCCGTAATAGGGGATGGAAGACCCGCTGCCTCCCCACTGAGGTTGGATGCTGAGGGTTTGCCGGTCAATCATTGTGCAGGGCCCTCAAGCTCTTGGGAATTAGGGGACTGCACAAGAATAAAGCCATCAAGAACATCATGGATGCCGCTGAGAAGGCATCTAGATGGCTGTGGATCAAAAGTGTGGTTGTGGCAATCCGTGGACTACACAAGCTACCTAAGTCGGGGATTGATCACCCCTGGCTGGGTCACCTGGGCGAGGGTGTATGATGTTGAAAGACCCGAAACACCCGATGACCCCAGTTTACATCACTGATGCTGTGTCTAGGGTGCACCTGTAAGGTGTGTGTCAAAATCAATTATGAAAAGATATGTTTTGTTCAGGCCAAACTGACATTGATCTTTCACATATTGTCTTTGAAACAATTTCTTAAAACTAAATGTACACTTGTGGGTATTTTGGTACTTGTTACTTGATAATTATATCACTTGAAATCAAACATTAAATTGACTTTAGTTTGTTTGTTGATAATGGCATAAACTTACACGTGATACATATTTTTAAACTAATAATAATATTGCATAACTGAATTTAATTTCATTATTATTTTTTTGTTCTATGTGATGTTTTTGTACTAATATAATATAAAAAATATAATAATGAGGTATATACTTTAATAATACACTGAGCACTGGACACCTTTGTTCAGGAATTTTCCCAAACATATATCACAACTATACAAATAAACAAGTAATAAACAAACAAACATGTTTAATGAATGAACATTCAACCTGAGGACAGATGACGTTGTTTTCTGGGTTGTGTGTGGCTCGCTCCAGTGAACACACACTTCCGCTGGCCAATAGGAGCAGTTGGACTATCCACCACGTCAACTTCATTGCGCAACAGTTTCACTCTCGTATCCAAGAGACAATTAATCGAAAACTGGTTAAGAACAAAATCCTGTAGGTTATATCCTTCGCTATGTTGTCTCTATAAGGCTTTAGGAGAACCCAAGATGACAATTTTCTGATCGGCTCGGATACACAGTCCAAATCCACCGTCCGGTTCTCCAGTCTCGCCGAGCACGAAGCGCGAGGGATCGCAGTTAGACGGCATGCTGTCTCGTCTGTCTGTAAGGAGATAGAAACGATTAGTGTTTTATTTTGAATCCGCGATTCAAACTCTTAGCTCTTGTAATATCGGATTTGAGCTTCTGGTTCTAAACGTTGGTTGATCTGTGTTCGGTAAGAAGTCACCTGGCTTCCAGTGTGCCCAGGTGTGTCTGTGTGTATGACAGATTGCCAGATAACGTGGGTGTACATGAATCACGTTTGCTGCTCTGCCTGGAATGCCTGGATTTCTGATGCATATTAAAGGGCAATGCCTATTGTTCTCATTTATTGTACTGTATGTAAACTTTATTTCCACTCCAGTTCAGAGAACATTCAAGGTAACATTCCCTCAATGCTAGCAAAATAACAAAATGCAACATTCCCTCAATGTTTTCTCTAACGTTCAAATGAATACGTTTTTTTTTTTTTAAACATTTAAAAATAAATGTTTAGAGAATATTCAGAAATAATGTTATAACTTAATGGGAATGTTAACAAAAAAACCTTCTTAGAGCATTTTTGTTAACTAGTTGAGTAGGCTACATTAAATCCATTTTTAAATAGTTGTAACTGTTTAAACTACATTTTAAAATATTTTCAGTTCTCACCATCCTTATTTGTCATTGACCCTCATTTATTTTTAATGTTTGAGACTACTCTTAAATTCTTTCAACGTCTCTAGTATATAATTGTATTGTATTACTGGATTTCAAAATACATATTGTTGATGATACGGGTGCTTATGGTATAAAAAGGACAATAAGATTCTTTTTATTAAATAAAGGGATCTCTCTCACACACTCACACATAAACACACACACACACACAAAATTTACTTAGCTAACAGAAAATGTTACTTACTGCCCAGTGGTATAAATGAGAAGGTGTTTTCGAAGCACTGCAGAGTATGGATTATAAAGCCTCATAAGACGTTGTTGCCTTTGACGCACATTAATTAAACGAAAGAGCGTGTGAGTGAACTTTGAGTGTATGAGAGACTCACCCCTCCCAGCTGACAATCAAAACACACACTAGCACCAAATGGCTTTATGGAAGAAAACTGCAGTTATTAAAAAGGTGTTTGTGTGCTCATAATTAACAGAGCTGATAGAGAAATATGATCTTGGTTATTTGCAGCGTTGTAAAACTGTAACCAGGAAATGGCCAGGTGCAAAGTTCCCTGTCTGTATCATTCTCTGTAGTGAGTGAATTTGTTTAGCACCTCTCTTTCGTGTATCATGGCAACTGGTTATAATAACTCACCTGGAATTAAGAGTTGCTGTTTAATAACTGACAGAAACCACCCAAAACAGGGAGTAGCATAGTGAGTTCATCCAGATGCTTCTTTTAAAGATAATAAGGCTCAAGGTTTGCTATGGGATTGTGATCATTAGAAACACCCCAAAACACCCATCCCTGAAGCTGAATGCATCTAGGGGAGACTGGGGCGAGTTGTTACATGGGCAAGAGCAGCTATCATGTTGGGGCAAGATGTAACATGATTTTCATGTGTTGTAGGCTACTGTATAAATTAAATCCAAATAAAAATCCAAAATAGGCTGTTTAATTGCAAGTTCCTGTGTGACAACATGCCCCTCTATTACTGTAAATGAATATTACTTGTATTAATAATAATAAATGTTAGTTACAATTTTTTTAAAACGGCATGTGCAACAGCTATTTTGTAATCAAGACTTTAAAGTTTGCACAGAAATTGAGTCCCAAATGTAAATATAGAAATATTTACTAGCATAACGTATTCTTCAGCAAACTTTTTTTCACTATAATGTCCTGCTTAAAGGCAAAACAACATGAAAGAACTTCGATTTATCAGATTGTCAAATTATGTCATTTAATTTGACTGAATCAGGTTGACTGTATTTGATTACACCAATAAACGTAAGTTTGTTGTTGACCATTTGGTGGACATTAAATAAAGAACATGTATATTTTGTGTGCTTGTTCTAGAAATGTCTCATGGCTAGATGGGTCTTTCTTGAACAAGCCCAAAAAGAAATCTGAGTAAACAAGTTGGTTAGCAGTACCGCCTGGCGGATTAAGTGTAAACTGAAGCTTGCATGGAAATCATTGGTTCTTTGCATTAGCATGCCACAGCAGGAGTCATTTCCTTAGCTCAAGTTAAGGTTTCCTTGTTTGTGTAATGTGTATGTGTGTTTATCACAGTAAAGAAACCAAGCTCCCTGAAGGTGTTATAATATACACATTTCCTTCCTGCTTAATGTATTGAGTGATTTGTTGCTTTTATATAATGTAGATGTGTTATGTTCAGTGTTTTTCTGGTTTGGACTATACCAGAGGTGGCGAACGTCGGTCATGGAGAGCCACAGCCCTGCAGTTATGGTTTAACCCTAATCAAACACACCTGAACAAGCTAATCAAGGTCTGAAGGGTTACTAGGAAGCTACAGGCAGATGAGTTTTTATTAGGGTTGGAGCTGAACTATGCAGTACCGGAGTTCGCCACACCGGGGACTATCTATAGCACTATGCTATATAACAAGTATGTTACACTCCATCCTATGCATGTTTCGTTAGCCCTACAGGGTGGTTTGAACATCCCTGCGGGTCACACACACATTTCACTCACCGCCATACATGTATATTTATGTACTGAACTCAATGTCGGTTTGTTTCTTGTGCAAAAAAAAAAAGTGTAACAGGAAGTTATAAGGGACTCAGGAATTAATAATCTCACGAAACAGCAATTTTCAAACAAAACAATGGTTTATTTATAAAAGAGAAAAGGCAAACTTAAACATTTGTGGAATGCATGGCTTTAAGACTCTTTTGGCCATGATCATTGTGTAATCATGGTATTTATTTAGATAAGGTTGCTGCATTACAAAGCACTTAATTAACATAAACATCTTTTTTGTAATTTTTTTTTATTAAAATAACTGTCAATTATATTATCTTCAGATACAGTATAAACCATCAATGCATTCAAAAAACTCAAATCAAACAACTCTGCTTCTTTCTCTTTCCAGAAGGTGAAACTGCGATCAATATATTTACAAATTTCATCATTACTAAACATTGAGAAATCACTGCTTCCATCTCTGCTGGGATGTCCTCCATCATTTGATACGGTATTCTCGAAGATAACCTGTGGCACGGCTTTAGAATTCTTCACGGATTCCTTAGATATCCCATTTTCTCTTTTCCCAAAGTATTGCATTTTGATGTCCTCAAAACCATCTTTCCACTCACGTCTTCCAGCCTCAATCTCCCTGAGGACAGCCCGGTGGAAGTCTCGGACCGTCTCCCAGGGAAAGTTCCCCACGTGGTCGAACACCTCAAAGGATAGCAGGTGCCTCATCTTACGCTCCTCAGCTGGGAGATCCTGCTCAAGAATGTGAAAATAGCCAAGCATGAACAAGTCAAGAGTCAAGCTGTCATAAGCAACAGGAGCACTGTCCACACGAGGAAGGAACTGCTTGGGCGAGTAAGACACATGCTTCCTTTGTAGGCTCCGGATCTGTCGTGATGGGACCCCTGAGGCGATGCGTTTCCAGTTGTCAATCATCTTCTCTATTGCGGTTCTTTGCCTGTAAAGATGATACAGTGATCTGTTTCCTGGCTCGGAGACTGGCGCTGTTATTCCTTCTCCTGTAAGAGTGCCAAGCTCTTGTTTCATCTTGGCTCGCATTGATATTGCATACGCAGGCCTTTTCCAAGTGGCTCAAAAAGAGGACAACAATACGCTCCTTTCGCAAGCAGGTGGTCTCCATCACTTTATTTGCATCTTTGCCTGGTGCCTTTTGGCACTTTATGCCACTGTCATTAATGTGATTTAGGTCAGTGCTTTGAGTTGGCTGCTCCTTACGATTTGTTGATGTAGTCCGTTTTTGCTGCCTTGTGTCTGATGTGTTGTTTAAAAGCCCAGAAAATGGGTAGATGTTTCCTATCTGACCCTCAAAGTTGGACCTCAGATTTCTCACAGAAACTCCTGATTGCTGGATCTCCATTTCCACCTTTTGCATTCGTCCCCTGATTGAACTTTGCCTCTCTGGCTGGTATGTGAATACCGATGCCAGATCTGTGTTTGGCATCTTACTTATCCCATCCTCACTGTTTGTTTCTGAGAGGTTTGTTAAGGGAGGAAGTGACATGCTCTTACTGTAGCGTCTGGACCACTCAAGCATACAATATATATTTTGTTAGCTAGATTCACAAATACTTTGTAACACCCCAGGAAGCCGAACAAGACCCTGGTTTCATGGTAAACCGATACATTTACAACCTTGTGGAATGCGAGCCGACCACTTAGCTGCATTCTCCAGAAACAAAGGGACACAAATGCACAGGAGAAAAGGACTTTTCTACTAATTAATTCATAGAAAAACCTTCTTTGAATGAACACCCATTTTCTTCAGGCCATTGTGTCTATTATTGCTGTGTTGTATTTAATCTGTTGTATTATAGAATATTTTTTTCATGCTTACGATAAAAAACTCCAAATTTTTTTTTTTTTTTCCCATATAGTAATATTTCATGTCTAGTATCTATGAATTCGCCTCCTTATGATCGAAACAAGCGTGTATATTAAATGCTGATACCTATGCAACATATTGATGTTCTAAGAATTGGTACTAATTTGTGCCTCAACACTCCATCGAATTACATATGCAAAATACCAGGCGTACAGACAAAGAGTCATAAAAATACCCAGTATTTCCAACCTCCCGCTTGGAATTTCAGCCTTCCTCATTGGACGAACCCATCTTGAGAGGCGTGAATCTCTGCAGGTTTTAAAGGCCACACTCCATGTGACCCACCCCTGTCGGTGGTTCGGTCGGAAGCAACGATGAAGATGTGAGAAAACGCTTAAGGATACCAAAGCATCGGTGCCAGGCCTTTCTTGGCCTAGTCCTTTCCATTCATCAAGTGACCCTGACTCAAACTGGTTCTTCTCATCGAACCGAATTCAGCAAAGATCTACGGGAAGCCTTAAGATTGCATCAGGAATCTCTTCAGACAGACGAGACTTGCAAGTATAAAACTTAGTCTTATTAATTGATACATTAAGTATCAGTTACACCTTTTTACAAAGGTGTGTTTGAACTCAGAATCTGACGTATCCCTGAAGGCTTTGATCTGTTGAATATACATGCAAAGTGTTCCATAAAATCCATTCTTTATGCCTCTTTCTATGCTGAGTTAAACTTTAACCCTTTCCTATACCAACTGTATGTGTGTGTGTGTATGTGTATGTTAGACCGGCTTAATGTGTTTATGTAGTATGTTAGACTAGTTTAAGTGTTTATGTAGTTAATAAAACTTACTTGTATCACACTTGACGTGTTCATTGATTACTCATAACCGGAGTCAATAATCAAGCAGATTTACGTTACAAACTTATAGAATTGTACAGTAAGAAAGTTATTTCCCTTAACCAGGAAATTAACGTTCTTAGAATTGACAAGACGGTTGACCCTGAGTGGTCAGCTAAATATCTACAGTGGATCTAAAATAGGAATAGTTAATTATAACTAGTTATGGTTAATTATTCATATTTCCCCATGAGCTGATTCGCTACAGATTGGTGGAGAATGCGGGCATGATAAAACGAAAGTTATGGGTTTAAACACTGTCAACTTAAAAGTGTTTGCGTGATAGTCCAGGTTAAAATAGGGTGTGACTTGAGATGCGCTGTTGTGTCCGTATTTGCTGGCTTGTTTAGATGCAGATAAAGTGTGGGTTTGAATTGGTACCGCTATTATATTTGTGAGAGTCTTTATGTATTTCATGCTTAGTGGCATCGGTGTAAGGTTAATCTGATTGTAGCAAAGAAACCCTAATTTCAGTATAAAAGCATAAATCTTTTCTGACAAAGCATAAGTCTGAATCTCAGCTCAGCGGCATGTCCAAACTGTACCATAATGTAATATGCTTTAGTGAAGAAATCACAAAATTGCAGTATTGTTTAAATTGTTTCTTTGAAGAAGAAATCTCAGTACATTTATATCAAGGTAGATGTGAGCGCTGATCCCCTTTCTACAGCATAAAGGCCATATAAATTATAATTAGATTGAAGCAATTAATCTACACTTTGACATTATATATATAAGCTGGGTGAGCACCCTGGTGGGTTCATTACTGGTTCAATCGCTGAGTGAAATTAAAGGTGTACTACTGTACTTTAGTATTCATGTGTGAGGCACACATAACTGCATGTATGTTTAAACTGGTTTTAACTTACAGTAAACACGTTTTGTAATTCTTTAAACAATTGCAAGAAGTTTATTGTTGCATTAGAGTAGCACTCACCGAAGTGCTAATGTAATGAAACAAGTCTTGAAGGTTGAAAGCACCACGTTCTAAAACTGTTACTGTTTAACATAGACAGACATTAAAACTGCGTTAATTACACTGGCATGCATTGGTTACCGTGACAACAAATTGTCACAGGAAGTGCTAACGTCACAAAGCACAACACGCCATGTTTGTAAACAAAACATTTGAAGCAGCTAAGCTAACACGAATTAGCATAGTTTCATTTTAGGCTAAGATACCAAATAGCTTTAACAATTAGGGGATAACACTCTTTAATTGAAGCTCTTAAATACAGCATGCGTGTGTGCAGTGTGAAGCAATTTGAATTTCACCTAATCCCTGGTTTATGAGTTTTCCATTTCTCTCCTTATGTTTTATTCTTTTCTATGGTTCTCAATCTTCAATTCGTCTCAGCGAATTTAACTATCTAGTTGTATCCTTCCTGAATGCTATTGCTTATTTACTAGTTAATTAAATCTAAATGTAATTAAATCTTAACTGTCTATCGAGGAAAGACTCATTAAGGTATTGGGTGCTTGTAGTAACACACTAATCACTAGTGCTGCTATATGTTCCTAATACCAGAATGATTACCTTGATTTGTTAATAGCAGTCAGCTAATTTTAAATCCCTTTACATGTTATGCCCCCTTGATGTTATCTCTGAACCTCAAAAGGAACCAGAGAAATTTCTATTTTTGATTTGTTTATTTCCAAAAATAATCAGCATAATCTGAATAGAAATGCTCTCCTTTCCTTCTGCTTTTCCCTTTTCTCCTGCATAACCTCAGAGATTAAGCTTGTTGGGGAACCGTCAGCAAATTCTGAATGATAATTTGACAATAATTTGACAGTAGCCTTAAATCATCAATCAAAATCCTGTTTTTACGTACTTTTCAGAAAACATATGCTGACCCAAAACTATTTTAGCATTCCCACTCTGTTTTGATCTTGTAGTAGTCTATAGCCCTTACTCTCAACACCAGTGTGTCAAAACGTTGCAGATGCTCAGACTAAATGCCCAGAATGCAGACCAGAGAGGGCTGCCCAGGCGTCTTGAGGAACACCCCCTTTACCCAGGCCGACGACCACCTACTGAGCCGAAACCGGCTGGACGCGGAGAGGGGTGCGCCTCAGACTCAGGACTCGGGCGAGAGATGTGGGACAAGCTACGCCAAGGTAATATCTTCCTGGGCCACAACCTCATGGGTCTGAAACAGGAGGAAAATGATCTCAAGCAACAGATCACAGCGGTAGCCCACAAGGACCCAGCAAAATGGAGTTACAGGAGGAAAACAATAGATTTAAAAAGGCTCTGACAGATGCTGAACAGCAAGAGCACCTGGAAAAAGTAGCCAGAAAGGACCTGGAAAGGAAACACCCACACAAAATTACTATTAAAGCAGCAAATTCTGAGCTCTTAGACAAAGTTGCCAGAATTGAGACTCTGATCCAGCAGCTGAACAACACTCAAGACAAACTTGACATGGTCCAAAGAGAACTCAGGTACTCTTATAGGCTGCAAAAGGAACCACAGTGGGAGAAACACCCTACTCCTGCATACTCACTCAGCAGTGCAAAACTCCCTCAGGTGAACGAAGCTACGAAAGGGGGAGCCAGCACCTTCTGCTTAACAACTCAGCAGACAGAACAATAATACCTCCAGCAACCACAGGGAGGAGAGGGTCCCTTCCAAGCATCCCTGCAGCACCGCATGATGCGACCCCCAGAAACTTTGACAAGCTAACCAGAAAACAATAGTTTCCTACTTTATGCAGTACGAGCAGTAATTTAGAACGGTGGAGTCGTTTTAAACATTGCTTGCAAGCAGACCCAATAATCAACCTTATGTGTCTGTTTCATAAGTTAGTAACTTCTTCTCCATGCGCATACCAGTTCCTGATCAAAACCAGATAAAATTATAGTTTGAATGTACCTTCCTACGAGCAGTAAGAAGTTGTCAGTGCTATAATGTGTTTAAATCGTACGATAAGAAACTAACCTGACTTTAGCGAAGAAATCCTAATTTCTGTGTTAGTAGAGCTAAGTCTTTTTCCTGACGACGAAATCTCAGATTAGCAGCTCATATAATGGTACCAGAATAAATCGGTCTGAATTTGGGCGAAGAAATCCCCTTCTTCAGTCCTGTGTAGGTGATCTGAGCGATGCTCATCATTTCACTGATTTAAGGCCTTATTATGTGTTATGTATCATTGTATTCATATCGACCCACTCATGTGAAACATTTACGTAACTCTTATACATGCGCGCACCAGGTTCTGAATATAATCAGATAAAACTATAGCTTGAAGGTGCCTTCCTACAGGTATTAGAAAGTTTCAGTGCTATAATGTTTTTAAATCGTACGATAAGAAAATAACCTGATTTTAGCGAAGAAATCCTAATCTCCGTTGTTAGTGGAGCATAAGTCTATTTTATGACGACGCAATCTCAGATTAGCAGCTCATATAAATGGTCCCAGAATAAATCGGTCTGATCTTGGGAGAAGAAATCCCCTTTTTCAGCACTGTTTAGGTGATCTGAGCTATACTCCTCATTTCATTAATTTAAGGCCTTATTATGTGTTACGTATCATTGTATTTCATTTTGATTCGTTCATGTGAAACATTTACGTAAAATTAATGGTGTTATTCTAGCGTAGCTAACTACGAATCCACCATTGCCTGTGAAGTGAATGTGCTGTTTTGAGTAATGAATGAATTTGTACGGGACATGCATGAGTTTACCATGCATGCTCACAGCAGTGCAAGTCTGCTCCACTGCACCTGTTGTGAGCTTGCATTGGTCTCCTAGAAACACGTGACCCCGGAAGTGTGAGCAAACCCTTCCGGTTAATCTGACAACAGCACCAACTTCACAGACCTGTGTGTAAACAAAGAACTGCGTGTAACCAACGCTAACTCTTAAGCTAAGCCCTTTACCTCAACTGCTAGCTGTTAGCATATGACTAACGCTAGATAGGCGTGTAAAGTGTAACTTTCTAACCAAACCTCTCTCTCCCTCTCTCTCTCCGTCTCTCTCTCTCAGTCACTCCTGTGTTAACTTTTTTTTTTTTTTTTTTCCCTCCCCGTTGATGCCCTCACCGTCCATTGGGACCCACACCCATACTGGTTTTAATTGTGTTTTGTTTATTTTGTTTTGACTTTCTTTACTCTTTTTATTTTAGTGAATATTTTACATTTGTTTAGCACAAATGTACCCATTCAGCGAAATTGATTTGTATTAAATTTAAGATTTAATTAAATCAAATTTTTATTAATTTTTTTATTTTATTCCATTTTTATTTACTTTCCCCTTTTAATTTCATACAGCTCTTAGGACCCCTTTTTATTAAAATTTTTGTTTGTTGTGTTTTACTTTTAACTTATTTTAGTATTTTCACCATCACCATAGTCGCTTTTGGATAGGATTACAGTAGATCTAGCAACTGTCGTTTCCTTAACGATTTATACAGGTTATTAGTAGCATAATCCCTGTTTCCTCTCTACTTCTCCTCACACCTCAGTGCCAGGCCTAATACGTTGAAGGGCAGCTACCCTTGCAACACAATGTAGGCTAACATAAAACTAGAAACAATTCCCACTGTTTCTGTTTCTTTTGACAAGGTATTTGGTGGGTCCCTGCTAGTTTAGCTAACAGCCTAACCCTAGGGTTATGCAGTCTATTGCAGCATCACACACAAGTAAAACCTGCTTAGCCATATCTCTTAGAAACAAAACTAAAATAGGTAAAAATTTTCCTTTTTTTTTTTGAGTTCATCTTATTTTATTTCAGTTTCGTCATAGTGACCAAACCCGTGAACCATCAGTAGTATAGCCCGGTCATCAGCTGACCCCTGCTTACGGCCCCTCAACAAAGTTACTCAAACTCTTCCTTTGTGTTCACGAAAACAAAAACATAGCACCCTACCTCACTAACAGCCTCTCACCAGCTATTTCATACCTTACATAGCCTACACAGCCGTTCCCCATAGAGACAGTTTAACACCTCTGTACGTACCTGCAATTGCCTTGTGTCTCTCTCTCTCTGGTGTTACCACAAGTGTGCCAGTATGTCGCAGACATTCCAAAGACATCCAGCCCTGGCAGCTCACCAGGACCACCTGGACACTCAGTAGAGCACTGTAATGGACATCATTCAGCTCAAAGCAGCCAACGACCTGCCATGGCAAAGAAAGGAACAGCGAGACTGCGACATAAGCGAACACTTGACCAGCATCATCCTCTCCTCGGCCCACACCCTCAAAAACCTCAGACAGGAGGTAAATGAGCTGAAACTGCAAGTCACAGAATTATGCAGAGAACTGACACCTGCTCAACGAGCGAAAGCACAGAACGGATGCAAAGAACATCACAGAATGGTGCGACAGAAAGAAAACACCAGTCTTCACAGAGGCTCTAACAACTGCTAGACACCAAGCGCCACTGGAAAAAGCCATCACACAGGACTTGAAAAGAGAACTGTTTCACACAAAGTCACTCTTAAAACAACATATGTGGAACTAAATGAGAAAGACACCACATCTTAGGCCTTACAAGGCCACCTGCATACAGACAAAGCTGAGGTCCAAACCCTGACTCAGCAAATAAAGAGGAGCTTGACATGGTTCAGAAAAAAAAATCTAAACAGTCCTACCGACTGCGCATAGACTTAAGCAAAAGACCGCCGGCTGAATATCGGTCGACAGCAGTGCAAGCCCTCCACGCCTGTACACAGCTACGAAAGGGGGGAAAGGGGAGCCAAAGCCTTCTGCTTGACACTTCACAAGTCAGCTCCCTGAAAACCTCTGCAGCTGCAACAAAAAAAAATAATTTCAGGCAAACCGAAACAACGCAACGAGGTGAATTCAGTGTCACAAATGAACTGAAATATGCTTGCAGACCACAAGGAGAACAGATAGGGAAAACATGAAACAGAACTTCCCCTGGACAGCAGGCCCACCCCCTCAGCCAAGAATCCGAACCTGCGAGGGGGGGGCGAGAACCACTGTTCACACGTCACCAACCAGCAGCCACAAGGGGAGGGGCAGGGACCTTTCCAGAGGATCACTGCAGACACACACACGTGTGACCCCACAGACCCCAACGAGCTGCCAGAGACAATACATCTGGCAAACCTAAATACTCTCAGACCCAGAGTCTGAACACGGACTGATCGCTGCCCCAGACGCCAAGCAGGGCCGGCGTGAAACTCCCCATGCTTACTACCACAGACTTTGACAAACTTACTCCAAAGCTCACAATTACACTGGGATGGCGGAGGACACCAGCTGCAAAAAGTCATCTAGGCATTAGGGCCTGCCACACAATGCCTAATCAACAGCTGCCTAACCTGACACAGAAGGCCTTTAACAAACACAAGGCCTCCACTAAAGGTGTTTGACAAACCCCACTGAGTCTGAACTTCACAACACAGAATCCAAAGCGGGCACCAGAAGGCACCAGCATTGCCACAATGCAAAACCCTTATACAGAAAGCCCCTAGCCAGAAGAGGACAGAGCCATCACCATGGCAACAGACCCAGGTTCCAGACCAACCACTGGGAAAAGGCATCCTCATCCTGCAAACACCACGGTATGTCCAACAGCAGTCCACCACAACATCCTCCTCCACACAACGGAGGCTACACAAGGACAGCTGGACACGCCTACTTCTGGGTACAGGAGCTGCTGACACTCGCAAAAAAAAAAAAAAAGCTCCTTGAACAAAACTCAACTAAAGAGTACTGAGAAGGACAAACCTCTGAATCCTTGCCTGCTGCAACACAGCATCAAGCCCCTCCAAGGGAGGAGCATCCCTTAAAACCGGTCTAAACCCTAGAAGCAGCCAGACAACGTTGGATTGAGAAACGGGCCCACATGCCCAACAGCGAAAACCTCGACCAACACAACTCAGGCAAGCTAAAGTCGGTGCCGCCACAAGAGCCAAGAGACACCACAAACATCAGATTTCTAGTGACATTTGAGCAAAACAGAGGGCTAACAACCACCTGCCGCTCTCCTGCCATCATCACTAGGTCAGTCAGAAATTCTCTACACATGATAGAATCTCCATAACAGCTCCCGGCGATCCCTGAAACCACCTGCACTCTCACCAGTGAGAATCTAACCCGGCTGTTCCACATCGTGGGTACCACAGAAAGCCTACTGGCTAACAACATCAACAAAAACATCCTACCCGGACTAACTCACTTCAGGATGACAGGTGACACAGCCTCGACACCTGCTGCATAAGCTCGAGGACCCACACCTTGCTACAGCCTACATCACCACAGCACCCCACCTGACAGCATCCATCACGGCACCAACAGCCAAAAAGCCACCACTGGCTCCCAGCCATGAGTGGCAGGTGTGTGTTCGATTGTTCTGCACCTTGACATCGATCGTTGTTGTCTATTCTATGGACAACAATGTTCGAAAGGGGGGAATTTGTAGCATTTGGACCACTCAAACACACAATATATATTTGTTAGCTAGATTTAACAAATACTATGTAACACCCCAGGACGCCGAACAAGACCCTGGTTTCATGGGAACCCGATACATTTACAACCTTGTGGAATGCGAGCAGACTACTTAGCTGCATTCTCCAGAAACAAAGGGACACAAATGCACAGGAGGGAAATGGACTTTTCTACTAATTAATTCATAGGAAAACCTTCTTTGAATGAACACCTATTTTCTTCAGGCCATTGTGTATATTAATGCTGTGTTGTATTTAATCTGTTGTATAATAGACTATTTTTATTCATGCTTACGAAAAAACCACTCATTCATATAAGTAACTATTTAATGTCTAGTATCTATGAATTCGCCTTATTATGATCGAAACAAGTGTGTATATTATATGCTGATACCTATGCAAAATATTGATGTTCTAAGAATCTTTACTAATTCGTGCCTCAACACTCCAGCGAATTAAATATGCAAAATACCATGCTTACAGACAAAGAGTCATAAAAATCCCCAGTATTTCCAACCTCCCGCTTGGGATTTCAGCCTTCCTCATTGGACGAACCCATCTTGAGAGGCGTGAATCTCTGCAGGCTTTAAAAGGCCACACTCCATGTGACCCGCCTCTGTCGGTGGTTCGGTCAGAAGCAAAGATGAAGATGTGAGAAAAAACGCTTCAGGATACCAAAGCATCTGTGCCAGGCCTTTTCTTCGGCCTAGTCCTTTCCATTCATCAAGTGGCACTGACTCAAACTGGTTCTTCTCATCGACCCGAATTCCGCAAAGATCTACGGGAAGCTTTAAGATTGCATCAGGAATCTCTTTCAGACCGCCGAGATCGTAAGTATCAAACTTAGTCTTATAATTGAAACATTAAGTATCAGTTACACCTTTTTACAAAGGTGTGTTTGAACTCAGAATATGACGTATCCCTCAGGCTTAGATCTGTTGAATATGCAAAAGTTTTCCATAAAAAAATACATTATTTATGTCTCTTCTTTGTACTGAGTTAAGCTTTAACCCTTTCCGATACCAACTGTATGTGTGTGTGTGTGTGTACGTGTATGTGTATGTTAGACCAGTTTAAGTGTTTATTTAGTATGTTAGACTAGTTTAAGTGTTTAGTAGTTAATAAAACCTTACTTGTATCACACTTGACGTGTTCATTGTTTACTCATAACCGGAGTCAATAATCATGCAGATTTACGTTACAAACTTATAGAATTGTACAGTAAGAAAGTTATTTCCTTTAACCAGGAAATTAACGTTCTTAGAATTGACAAGACGGTTGACCCTGAGTGGTCAGCTAAATATCTACAGTGGATCTAAAATAGGAATAGTTCATTATAAAGTTATGGTTAATTATTCATATTTTCCCATGAGTTGATTTGCTACATCTATATTTTGAGATACGATTGCTACCACAAAGAAGAGGCAGAGGAGTCCATGTTGGGAGCTGCTGGCACTGGGTGTTGACGGTGATATTAATGATGGGAGCAGGAAGGATGGTCCTGAGTTCCTCCGCCAGTCGAGCAAGCTCTAGTTCATAGGCCTGGCATTGTTTCTGAAGGGAGATAGTTTCAATCTGTCCCTCCAACTAGACCAGGTCATCTTCAGTAAGCAGTTCTCCAAAGGGGCCCAAAATGACATTGGGGACTTGGGAAAACCTCCAACCATCCATCTCGATGTGTTGGTCACTGTTGTCCTGTGTAAGAAAACAATTCTTATTGTAATGTTGTATGACATTATGCAAGGACTTTTATGTTGGAAGGGTTGAGAAGTTTACTTTTCTGCTGTGGATATCTTCGTCCTGCAGTCGAGCCTGAAGCTTGCGCACCATAACCTGCCTCTTCCATTCAGCAATGGGCCTCCCCGAAACACCACCAACACCCTTTATTTTTTAGGAAGGGCAAGTTAACAACAGTGCTAATCTTGTAAATACAATTACAGATGAAAATGTTAAAATGTTAATTGATGAAGAGTTATTTGATTTCTTATGATTTCAGCATTAACAAAAATGAGATTTATGAGCTCTGGTTTCACAACAAATGCATTTTTTTTATTAATATATAACATGATAAATACTTGCTTTAATTTTAAACTTTCTTATTAACTAAACTTTTCAAATTTATAGTTTTTTGATATGATTATTGCAAGTTTTATTGTATAAATCAGCACTGAATTACATTACTATTGGCATGGTTTTAAAAGGCTACATAACCTACAACAACCAATCAGTCTATAGGTGTTGGGGGGGGGTAATAAAAGGATATTGCAGCTCTTTCTCTCAAATTTGTCAGACAAACTTTATTTTTCGCAAGTTTATATCTCAAAAGTTTGAGTTAACATTGCAAATAAGTTATTTTCTCAAAATTGCTTTAAATATTCAGACTTTTTTCAAAATTGCAAGTTTATTTATCTTTGCAATTCAGAGAGTTCACATCTCTCAAATCTGACTTTTTTTTTTAATTCTGGTAGCAATTGTGATTTCAGGATGAATTTTTTTAAAGGGGTCATATGATGCTTTTTTAAAGATCATTATTTGGTGTAACAGAATATGCTGACATGCTTTAATGTTCAAAAAACACATTATTTTTCAAATACTGTACATTATTGTAGGTCTCTATGCCCCCTCTCTCAAAGTCCCTCCTCCCGACAAACGCAGTCTGCTCTGATTGGCCAACTGACACAGTGCATTGTGATTGGCCGAACACCGCAAAGCACTCGTCGGAAATGTAACGCCTTACCATAATCGCGAGCTTCATCTTTTCAAAATAAATGTAAAGACAGTAAATAAGCCTGAAAGGGGAACAGAGTCGCGTGATAGACACAGTGATGAGCTGGTATGTGTTTGCAGTACACAAGCCAGGGTTAAGACAGCTGACTCCACTGTGATGTGACACCGTTCTCTCTCTCTCTCTCTCTCTCTCTCTCTCTGGCGCTCTCGAGCCTCTCTCTCTCGCTCCGCTCGCGCACACACACACACACACACCCACAATGCGCAAAACTCCGCATTTGAAACAGTCAATAGCAAAATACTTAAACTAATAACAAAACAGTAGCTGATTCAAAGCGCCAGATTGTCATAGCAAAGTAAGAATTACCTCCTCTCCTAGGTTCACGAAACAGGAGTCCATAAAATGCATTGCCTTTCTGTTGTAAGTGATCTTAAAGATTCTTAAATGCATCTACTTCGGAAGGCCAAATAAAGTGCTTTTGCCTAGAAACACACAGCGTCTCCCTGACAGGCTGCTTCAACAATAACTGCGGTTACTGAAACCACGCCTTCTTGCTTTGCGTGCACATTGGGGCGCATTATGCTAATATTTCCACAAAGTGAGGTAGATAGGTGGGGCCGTGTTTGAACGAGCCGTTTTAGGGGGGTGTGGCCGAGTCCCTTTTATAAACCAAAACAACTTGATAAAGAATATCTCGTTGGTTTGGAGACTTTGTCGTTGACAACTTCAGGATCTATCTATGCACAATCAGTTTGTAACACTCCAAAGAGAAAGGAACTTGAAATCGCATCATATGACCCCATTAATACTGAAGCTAGCACATACATTTATTGTTTGTCCAGTGAAGACCGCTGTGATTCCTGCTTGTCTCATCGACCTCATGGACTTATGGGACAAACCTGTCTCCTCATCCTCAAGGTGTTTCCTCATGTTGAATGAAGTTACAACTATACACCAAAGACAGAGAGAATTAGTTAACTTTAGATATTCAGTTTATTTGTGTTTATTATTGAAGTTGACCTTTTTGTCAGTTAGAAATCTGTAACGGTTACAGATATATAGTCTCGCCTGAGCCGAACACATGCAGGGTCATGCACTCTCACCTGTAGAGGCCACTTGCATGTGCTGAATGGTTCCAGCTCCAGCTCTCTTAGCCTGTGAGGAGGACGGTAATGTGGATGAGTTATCCAGATATGTTGGAGAGGGACGAGGCTGGGGAGGGACTTCATTCACCGGCTGCTAGGAACACCAAAACAGCCAAAGCGATTAAGAAAAGGCGTGTCCTGTCCCATTTGCTTAAATCAGTTCATGATTAAAAATCATCACCTTGATATTTTCCATCCTGCCACTATGTCCGAGATCACAGGACAGGTCCTTAATATCCTGGTGTGAGTCAGCTGTGCTAAACAAGGTCCTTTCCTCCTCTATGAGAACAATATCTGCAGACTGCTGAAGTAAAGTAATGAGAACAGTGATTTCCTACATTTAAACTCAATTTCCTTTTAGTAATTGGCACAAAATACAGGTCTTGAAGCATAGTGTACACCCTGATCTGTCAACCGCCCCCAGTGAAGGGAAAAAGTCATGAGAAAAGTGAAACAGGAGCTCAAACTGTTTAATATAACAGACCTCTCACTTAGTTAACAATAGAAAACTGCCTATAGATTTCAGTCATCTGATCGGATGGTTCAAATGACCCATACCTGCAATTGCAGTGATTGACTTCTCTTATGGCCACTTGTGAACTCTGTTCCTGCTGTTCTGTATTTTTTCTGTTCAAACAAAGCTCTCTAAGTTCTTTTTTAACATAATAATAAATGTGCCATACATGCAACAGCAGAAAATTAGGAATAATTTAACCTGCATACTGTACTTACCACAGTATTCATACCACTACCATTCAAAAGTTTGGGGTCAATAAGATTTTTTTAAATAAAGTAATACTTATTTATTCAGTAAAGATCAAAATGCTCATTTATAATATTACAAAATAATTCTGTTGTAAGTATTGTTTTTTTTAAAGAAGCCTTAAAATGTATCACAGTTATCAATAAAAAACGAAGGCAAAAATGGTTTCAATAAATAATAAGAAAACAGTATTAAAATTATATTTACGTATCATGTGACACGAAGACTGGTAACTGGCTTTCAATTGTATTTTAAATTATATTAAAATAGAAAATGTGTTTTTAAATTGTAATAATATTTAATAATATAACTGTTTTTGTAGGTTTTTGAATCAAATAAACACAATATAGTGAGCAGAAGAGACTTCTTTCAAAAACATTTAAAAAAATTTACCAACCCCAAACTTTTGAAACGTAGTGTATATCCATAGATCAGGACAACCATAAACATGTTTGGATAGTATTAGTAGTAGGTTAGTGAGTGTCTAGTAGTGTTACTAAAGGTAGTAATGCAAAGATAAAGCATGTGTGAGTTGACTGTAGCACTTAAGAGCAGCATCACAAAGACGGCTAAGTCTGAGCATGCTCAAAAATATGACTTCAAATACTAAATGAGGCTTCACACACTATAGATTATGCATAAGCTGTGTATAATAAAATGTATGATATTTAGGGGCTAATTTATTTATTTTAACAAAATTTAATTTAGTTCTCAGCGCTAAACATGATGAATGTGTCAGTGTGTGTGTTTCCATCAATTACCTCATTACTTACTCGCACTGTTATGACAAAATATTTTTAGTCATACTTTTTATATGGTCTTTCATGATAACATTCAATTTTAAACTTGTTTCTTATTCCATAAGAAAAAAATAAATGGAAAATAATTTTCTATATGCTCAATATTTTCCCAAAGGCAGTTGTATTTTTACCTGATATTGATTTTACAGTTTTAGTGTTAGACACCAAACTCTTAAAGCATATGAATCCTCGAACCAAGAAGCAATACACTATACTTGAGTTATTTTGAAGGCTTTTTCAAATATCTTTTTCTAGGCAGAGTTTTTTCTACCAATTTATATACATATTTAATTAATACATTTCACATCATAAAACAAACCCATGCAATGCTGCAGGTTTTTTCTTTTTTCTTCAGAAAAGTAAAACAATGATGTTTATGTTTTTTATAAAGTAATCTGAAATGACTTCCAGTACACGCCTTTTCCAGTCAAGTCTTCACAAGTCTAACAGCTGCTGAGTGTATTGAAAGCAGCCACAATCACATCAGACCTCCAGCCATCCAGTGGCCAAACGCTTAAGGGTCAGCACACTACAGTGAGCTCAGACAGGAGGTCTTCATAGTAAAGTATGAATAATTAAAGAATGGGATTAGGTGAACCGTTTGTCTTTACAAGTTTAAACATCTAAAGACTGCCACACATTCCTCACTTTTGTGTTTCTCACATTGAACTAACACTACAGTCACATAACGCTATTTGCTGTTCTGAATGTCTTGGACTGTGGTTAGAGAATTACTTCAATTCCACAAAAGGGCAAAGATCAAAGAACAGGGCTTGATGGCGAATCGATACACGTACATGGACAGACAGTTCTAATCTCTATTGAGGTGTCACATTAGTATCTAACCCTAACTGATTTGCCGTTACACAAATTTAAAGGCGCTTCACTTAATACCTCTCTGTCTGTCACATGCACCTCAATCGACTGTGGAGCAAAGAGGTCAACACACATCAGTTACACAGACCATTAGATATGCAGCAGAAACAGATCAGGCAACTCTAGTTAAGCATTAGATCACAACAATTCTATTCATTTACAGGCAGTTCATGCAGGGTCTTTATTATATTATATTATATTATATGTAAATGGATGTTTTCACGAAAAATAAAATTCGTCATTAGTAATCCTTCGAAACCCATAAGACCTTCTTTCATCTTCGGAACTCAAATTAAGATTTTTGATGAAATCCAAGAGCTTTCTGACCCTCAATAAACAGCAACGCAACTAACACATTCAGGCAGAGCTTCAAGTAAGAGGGAGGGAAGGTGGGGGAAGAAAAAAAAAAAAAAAGAACATCGGTAAAAATGTTCCAGTTGCATCGGGGTGGTGGACCGCAATTTATAACTTCGATAATACTTTTGTGGCAAAGAACAAAAGAATATTTATGCAACATTCTTCATTCCATGGGCATCTTTAATTGTATGAAGATACGGAAGGTCGTACGGGTTTTGAACCCATAGGGATAATTAATACAAGAATTGTGCATTTTGGGGGTGAACGAGCCGTGCGTCAGTATGATGAAAATATGCACGTTTACGTAGATGAGTTGCCACCAAATGTAAATGTGCTTTACATTTGGAACATTGAACAGAATTTTCGAAATTTGTAGACAATTTTCCTGTAATATATGGGGAATGGTGGAAGAACAAGCTGTGTTATGCATCTGTCAAACCATTTCTATTAATGTGCGGCTCATAGATATATTAAAAACTCTATAGTTACATTGTATTATTAAATATGGAAAAGTGAATTACTCAATATGATTTTTCCCCAAGTATGTAAATTTGACATTTATGAACATTTGAATTTAATTTTGTACATTTTTTCTCCATATTATATATGGTGGAATGCTGGAATAGATAAAGCAATATACATCAGTTATACAAACATTTTATAATATTTTATTACATTATCCTTTTTAATAAGCTTTTACAAAGACAGATTTGTCAATGTAAAGATTTTTGAAAATTGTTCCTTTTTATATTAGCCTAACCAGTCTATTTTGCGTTATGTCTGTATTTTCCTTCATTCAGTTTCTGTGGGAATAATTAAACTAATCTTATGTAATTATTCACCTGTAAACAATAATTATTGTCAAGAACCCCACTGTGCTCCTCAAACTTTCCTTTGGGGAGACCCATACACTCAAAACAAAGCAACTGATGCCATGTCAGCATAAACAAACAAAACTGGTGAGAACACCACATCTCTTTCTCTCTCGTTGGCTTTGTGATGGATTGATGGAGCATGAGCGACTCCAAACACACTGGAGTAAAATGCCCTCTGACAAACAAACTGACTGCGTTTATGGGCCTCTGACATCTGAATAGTATTTGGTGTAATTCAATGTGTTTATGCGGTTTAAGGTTCAAAAAACACATTATTTTCCGCATACTGTACATTATTGTTTCTCCTCTATGCCCCGTCTTTCTGAAATGTGTTGATTTTTACAAAGCTCATCAGTCTGAAAAGCGAGGTGTGCTCTGATTGGCCAGCTATCCAGTGCGTTTGATTGGCCGAATACCTCAAGCGTCTGACGAAAATGTTACGCCCCTTACCATACTGTGTTTTCCTTTTGTGTCCCAGCCGGAGCGACGATTCAAAAACATTAAAATCCATTACAAACGAGGCATTTGTTGCATCCAGTGGGGACATAATTAAGGATTCTAATGACTTATACTGTCTTTTTACACGTTGCATTGCGTATTGCGCCGCGTAAACATAAAACCATGTCTGCCTAAATGACTAAAAGTTAAAGTAAAGTAAACATAAAACCATGTCTGCATTTGTGATCAGAGAAATGACAAACAAGCGCTACTCTACTGCCCAAACTCGCGTTTGAATCGTCAGTGGCAAATTCTTTAAATATAAAAAACGTACTTACAGGCTGTGAGTCAGAAGTGTCAGACTGTCCTTGCAAATTTGGAACTTCCCCACTTTATAGAAACATTATGTCCTCTTTTGGAATGTCAAACAAAGTAGTTTCGCATTCACAACAAAACACACATTGGCTGAGTGAGCAGCACCCGGCGGATTCGATGAAGGATGCTTGCGGCAACCACATGTGACGACCCCAGGGTGGACTCCGCTTCGTCCACGGTGAAAGCCGATCCGGCGATCCACAGTGCAAATTTGATGTATTTCCTCAGCGACCAGCACGATCAGCTCTAGGCATGACGAAGCAGATATTGTCCTTTTTTGGAAGGCCAAACAAATTAGTTTTGCTTTCACAATGAAACACAGTGTCTTCAGGACATGGCGGCAGCAGCAACTGTACTACAGCGAGAATAAAAGTTACGTTTTCTTTCTTTGTGTGAACATTTGGGCGCGTTATGCAAATCTTCCCACATAGTTACGTAGACATGTGGGGGCGTGTTTAGAACGATCCATTTTAGGTAGGGCGTGGCTGACTCTTAACTTTTATGAAGAATATCTCTTTGGATTTGAGACTTTAGTCTTTGCAACTTTACAGATCTTCTTTATGCACCAAGAGCATGTAACACTTCAAAGAGAAAGGAAAAATTTAAATGGCATCATATAACCCCTTTAATATGCCATCGTAGTTATGCTATCAAAAGAAAGGCTGACTCTTGCATAGTTTCCACTTCATTTATGAACCAATGACGTATCTGATTCCCTTTTGGCATTGAGTAAGAAAAAAAAAAAAAAAAAAAAAAAAAAAACAGTGCGGCGGAGCTGAAATCAAGTCTTCAGTGAATTATGTATAGCGTATTGGTGTTTCATACTGTATCAGACGTCTTGTGCATCACTGAATTCTCACGACTGGACTTCTGAACTTTTGTCCATCTCACAAATGGTGGATGACATTGGGGGGGGGGACATAAAGTGATCCATTTGAGTCCATCCACACTAAATATTCATTCTAAAAATGCACGAAAAGGACCAGGGATATACAACTAAATCATTAGATTTCATTAAATTAGACTTTTTTTCCTAATTGTCCCATATGACAGCATTCTCCACAAGAATAAACAAATACTTGTCAACACTTTTACTCCCAGCAGATGTGCATCAAATTATAATCAAATTATTAATGCCTTCATTATTAAGGGATTAGTGGTATCTGTTCAGCCTTCTGAATAGGATGTTCCTGTGAAGAATATCCTGTCCCATATCTGATAAATAATGGAGAGGTTCTTCAGCGGGAATAACTCAGTGTGTGGTTTAATAAATGCACTTTAATATTTGTGCCTTGTCCTCTATTTTGTAGCATGGCTCAGCCAATATGAGCTACTATTTCACTAGCTCAAATACTGTATATTTATGCTAGAGAATCAGAGTGTCTGCCAGTAGGTGGCAGTAACACTTTGCTATCACAAGGTGAAGTATTACCAAAAATCCACATCATCAGCTGTCAATGTATGCAATATTCATGAGTATCAAAGTAGGCCTACTTAATTGCTATACTTAAGTATATTGTTTTTAAATGTGGAAAAACTTTTACTTTCACCCAGGTAGGGTTAATTTGACTTTTAAATGTGTAACATTGACACAGTAACCATAACTTACCTTAAAGGGATAGTTCACCCAACAATGAAAATTCTGTCATTTTATGAAGCTACGAGAATACTTTTTGTGCGCAAAGAAAACAAAAAGAGCAACTTTATATTTAGCAAAATTCTTCTCCTCCGTGTCACCCTCAGGCACCATTTTGGAGAGTACCACACGCATGCGTTGTTTACATGCAGGAAAAGCACAGGCATGCATCGTGATACTCTCCAAAATGGCACCTGAGGGTGACGCAAAGAAGAATTATTGAATAAAGTCATTGTTTTTGTTTTCTTTGCACACAAAAAAATTATTCTTGTAGCGTCATAAAATTACGGTTGAACCACTGATGTCACATGGACTATTTTAACGATGTCCATACTACCTTTCTGTGCCTTGATCATGGTTGTACCCTTGCTATCTATGCAGGGTCAGAGAGCTCTTGGATTTCATCAAAAATATCTTAATTTGTGTTCCGAAGATGAACGTATGTCTTACAGGTTTGGAAGGACATGAGTAAGACAGGCTGATTAATTACTGACAGAATTTTCATTTTTGGGTGAACTATCCCTTTAAGTTCTTCTCTAATTCTCACAGTTAATTCAAAATGCCACAGCCTGGCTCCGCAAAGGGAAGCGTATAAAAGTGAACACATCACACCGGTTCTGATTTCACTTCATTGGTTACGGGTCAAATACAGAATTGATTTTAAAGTTTTGTTATTTGTTTTGAAGTCTTTGCGGAACCAGGCACCACAGTACCTATCTGAACTACTACATCCGCCTTCACAGTTTAGATCACTCAGATCTGGGTGGATATTATATGCTCCTAGAACTAGACTTAAAGTCACCCCTTTTGCAGTCATCAGGCCTAAGTTATGGAATAGCCTTCTGGCTCACATCATATCCGCCCAAACCTTGTCAAATTTTAAATTCGCCTTGAAAACATACCTTTTTTTCCATGGCTTTCAATATCCCTTGATTCCCTTCAGCATTTAATATCTTTTGATTCAAGCTTTTCTCTTCTATTTTATCCTATTTTAGGCTTTTTTATCTTACTTTTATTGTTTCTCTAATGCTTTGTGTCTTTATTGCCTGTTTCTTTTAGCCTTGTAAAGCACTTTGGTCAACACCAGTTGTTTATAAATGTGCTACACAAATAAACTTGTATTGTATTGTATTGTATAAGTTTAATTTCTCTGTACTTTTTTTCTGTATTACATTTTTCTTTTTCCCCTTTTATTTTAATTTTCACACAATTTCACATACACATACGCATACTCGCTACCTTTTGTTTGGGGAAGGTACGATTTTTTTAATGGTTTTGAAAAACGCCTTACAAAGGCTGCACTTATGTGATCAAAAATACAGTGAAAACAGTATTATTGTAAAATATTATTACAATTTTAAATAGTTTTTTTCTAGGGTGATATATTTTTAAACGTAATTTATTCCTGTGATGCAGTGCTGAATTTTTTTATCATTCTGATTTGGTGCTTAAACATTTCTCATTATCATTACATCTTACTTACAACTGCTAATATTGTTTGATGACCATTTTCAGGATACTTTGATGAATACAAAGTTTAATAGAACAGGATTTATTTTTGGAATATTAAAAATGTCTTAATGTCACTTTTGATCCATTAAATGCATCTTTGCTGTAAGTAAGTATTAATTTCTTCAAAAATATATATATTTTTAATTAAAATCATACTGACCCCCAAAAATTTGAACACGAGTGTGTATACGGTATATTCAAGAAATTGCATGACAATGAAGAGAACTAAAATAATTTTGCGAAAATAAAAACATCTAATTAAAAATGTGCTTTCAGTTAAATAAGTTGTGCTGAAGAAAGTACTGAGTATCTTACATGAGCATCTGCATCACGGAGGAAGTTGGCACAGTCATGATAGCCATTGTATTCTGCCAGATCCACTGCAGTAAACCCATCTGAATCTCTCTCCAGTGGACTGATGTGATTATTCAGCAGCACTCGGCAGCACTGAGGGGACAAGAGATTAGAGCTGTCATTCAAAACCTCTGTGAAAGCATTTCAAACACTACTTAAACTGTCTAACCCTCTGAGCGTTCATGGTAAGGATTTGTGATTGGAACTAAAGGAACGGTGACAGACACTTCCAGTTCTCCATTCTCCGCTGCATCATGCAGAGGGGTCCCACCCCAGAGGTCTTTCAGGACTTTTGCTCCCATGAGTAAAAGACACTCCACAATGCGATGGTTGCCCTCGCTAGCGGCGAAGTGCAGTGTTGTGGCTCCATCCTTATCCTGACAGGACAGATCAAGATCTTGTGAAGGAGGCCTGAAGATCCACATCAGAGACAGAGTTAGAGTTAACTCTTATATAATACTTAAATATATTCAATAAAAAGTGACTGAAGCATGCTGTAACTCACCAGCCAAACCACCAGGGCATAGTGTCCAATGTGGGCAGCTGCATGCAACACACTCATGCCATCTTTGGCCTGCACATGGACGTTTGCACCGCAGTCCTTCACCAGGTATTCAACCACATGCAGATGTCCCTCCTGACAGGCCAAATACAGTGGAGTGGCCCCAGGTCCTGTGTGGCAGTCCACACACCTGCACCAATAATACATTTTAGACATTGCATCTATAAACTAACAACATAACATTCATCCCTTCTTCAACCAACATTAATTATCAAGTCACTTCAAGTTTACAGCTCATTTCAGTGAAGTGTAAGGTATGTTTACGTCAGGGGAGTTTCCTGCATGAAGGCAGTGCATCCTCAAAAAAAATTGGATGAGAAAAAATTTGTAGTACAAAAATAAAACAATGCCAGTACTACAAAATATATCATTAAAAAAGTGTATGAATCACTTGTTTTTCTAAAGAAAAAGAGGACTTTGTGAGGAATTTGCCTCCTCATTTCAGAACAGCACTGCACACACATGCACTCATTTTTTGTCAGTCCGATTTCACATTCTTAAAGTTCTGTTTATATGTGAACCCTAAACTTTACAACCCCATTCACATATTGTTAATATGTGCATTACATGTATTCTGAACAAAACTTATCCACATTCAGAACCAAAGAAAGTCGCCGCAATAATGTTACTGTATGTCATTTTTGCCTTTATAATAACTATAAAGACACCTGACATATATGTCGGATGCACTATTTTAGCAAATATTTAGCAATTATTCAGTCTCCTCAACTGACTAGTTTGAAAGATGACAAGAAACAGAGACACGTTCTTAAAGTTGCAGTCACACTAGACATTGAGCATGCAAAATTTCGACTGACACCTACAGTCGTAATATATCACATATATATCGATTTGTCACACTCTGGCATCTTTTTTTTATGTGGCATCTTTTTAAAAACATAATACATCCAAAATGTAAAAAGATGTACAATCTACTCTTTACAGCAGCATTGCAGTTTTAGAGGTCACACTGATCTTCACTTGATCACATGATCACATGTCTTCATGTGATACAAATTCACAGGTCAGATTTTCACCAAACTTGCACTTTGGAACGCAGCAAAATTCATAAAGAAACTGGAACAAAAAGTGTAGTGTGTCTGGCCCTTAAGATGTAAAATGTATGTAAATATATGGATCATGGCACTGCGCATGTGCAAAAAATATTTTTTGATCCGATTGAGAAAAAAGTATCTCAAAGAAAACATCTTGGAGCGCTACTTGCTGAAAGGACCTCCGTTTAATAGTCCCAGAAGGTGCTCTTTGGTTGGGTTCAAAATTATATCTATAGAAACTACGGATCCAAGGCTATTCTTCCAGTTCCAAGATGTCAAAAAGCCTTTATTCAAACATGGCTCACTCTAGAAACATTAAAAATGACTAAAACACTGCACACTGATGCATTTCGGCCATCCAGCCTTCCTCAGAGTGTGTCAAGTACAAAATTAGTCACAGGTGTAGATATAATCAGTTGCTCAGTAGAAATAGGAGAAACCAAAATAATCATTACAGGGGGGACCAATAGTATCATTAACAATTTCAAAGTATAATCAATAGTATTTTAAATCCAATTGAATCAACCATTTATATGCTTGATTAATCCAAATATTTCACATCTACACCATCGAAATTTCACTCGGCTCAAGTTCAGTCAGATAGACTGAGGCGTTTATAAGGCAGCCCTTCAATCCAATTCATCCATCAGTCCGATTTCTTATGGATTTGCATGTTAATGTAGCTAATAGTGATGCAAAGTCCGATTCATTTCCGCGAACCGGTTCTTTTCGGACAGATCGGCTCATTGAACCGGTTCAAAAAGCCAATTCATCGGTTCCTGACGTCATCAAGCAATAAGGTCTCTGCGCATTTGTTTTCTAGCAACTCGGTGCAATGTTATATCAATGAAAAATTTAAATAAGTAATTTGTGTCAACACATATTGAAACATTGAAAAAATAAAGTTATTTGTGTGAAAGCATATTGCTGATTATTGCCATATAATTCACTCAAGTTAATGGTGTCTGTGGTCACAGTTTAATTCGCTGATCCTTATCCGTCGCCTACAACTCGGATAAGATTCCTAAAAGTTTCACACCTACAGCACACATTACAGACATTGATGCACAAACGCGGATATGTTCTACATGTCTACAGTATAAAGAATGAATAAACCAGTCTTATAAACTCCTTGATTTCGCTTAAGCAACTTTAAATATAATATGCATGCACAATAAACTATTGTAACATTTATTTACATCACTCGACAGAAAGGTTTTTTTCAGGTTTTAATAAAATGTAAATTAATAACAGTCATAATAAGCATATTTCCAGTACGCGCCTCAGGCTTGCACAGTATCGTCCACTCAATCAGAATCTTCGGTAATCCTCGGCAAACTTCGCCACGGCTCATTCGGTTCTTGTTGAGTCCTCGGTAATCCTCGGCAAACTTCGACAGTTGGTGGAACCGGCTCAATCGGTTCTTTTTGAGTTGGACGTGGTACTTCGGCTGTGCGTGCTGAGTCATCAACCCGAAACTTAAGTTCGATTCAGTACGATTTGTGAGCCGGCTCGACCGGTTACTTCCTGAGAACCGGCTCAAAAGAACGATTCGTTCAAGAACCTAACATTAGTAGCTAGTGTGATAGGTATAAGGTATATATAAGATGTACAGTAAAGCCTCCCTGATGAGCAGCAGCTCTCAAGAAATGGCAACGTGACTCTAAGCTGCTGTCTTTATGTGTACTTGTCTAAGCATGACTCAAGGTGGACTCATGTAAACACACATGACAGTCACTTGTAGCATTGGCGTATGTCAGAAGCAACACAGTTCATTCAGATGGTTTGAACTGAACAAAAAAAAAACGATACACCTCTTTTTTATTTATGTGATGCTGATCTTTAATACACTGATAAAAATGATTCTGTGGTGAAGTAAATACAACGGAAAAACAAATGTAGTTTCTACATTAAATAATCTAGTTCAGGCAGTAATTTAAAAAAACAAACAAAGTAAATTATATATTAGTACTCAATTCAAGCTTGTAGAAATTAAAGCATAAATAGCATAAAATAGCATTTTAAGTAAAGCCTACTCAACTTTTCTGATACTGATGTTCCCATCATATACTGGATCATGAATAATACGGTTTATTTTTTGCTGATTTCCAGCTGTATTTCTACTGTTTTATTATTGCTTTTGTTGTTAGGTTTAGTAACCTGTGATTTTGTTACATCTGGAGTTCAATTTCTACTCAAAATGACACATGCATACTCAAAAACGATCCACAGAATGCTACTGTCATTGTGTATTGTGTACCAAGTATTGAAGTCTCTGTGTTTGGGTGAGGGCCGCTTTACTAATCATGTAAATATGGTTTCTAAATAATATTTATTGTATTATTTACTTAGATGTTTCTGAGTAACATAACCCTTGGTTTAAAACATACACATGGTTTAATGCTATATTGAATAAAATCAAAGTATTGCCATGTGAGCTTTGACTAAGTAAAAATTTTGCACCTTTTTACTGGCCAAGCTAATTTTTTTTGTTAAATTTACTTAACTTAGGTAAGTAGATTTTAATTAATTCTATATGTTAAATTAAATAAAATGATGTAATATTTACTTAATTTCTTTCTGAACGTTAAGTTCAATATAAGTAGATTTTACTCGACAATAACAGGTAAATTGTACACACCAGGAGAAGTCAAATTTACTTAAACATTTTTTTTTTCAATATATGCTTTATACCAGGGATCCTCAAATCTGGCCCACGAGATCCACTTTCCTGCAGAGTTTAGCTCCAACCCTGATCAAATACACCTGAGCAAGCTAATCAAGGTCTTTAGAGTTACTACAAAATTATACAGTAGGTAGTTGAGTTTTATCAGGGTTTGAGCTAAACTCTGCAGCGCATTGGACATCCAGGGTAAGATTTGAGGAACCCTGTTTTACTCTTTATATAAACAAATTCATTAAATTTTTTTGAGTTAACCTTTCCATTTTTAGCTGGTTCAAAAGTTTGATGTTCACCCTAAATGAGATTTCAAACATCCTCATTGTTTTTTGTGTCTTAAAGGGATAATTCAATCATTCAAAAAAAATGAATTTGTATTACTCATGCCATTTCAACTCTGTATGACTTTGCAGAAGACAAAAGATGATGATCTGAAGAAGGTTGGTAACCAAACGGTTACCACAGAAAATACTGAGACATTTTTTTCAAAATAAAATAAAAATAAAATATTTTGTGTTCCACAGAAGTAGTAAGGTCATACAGGTGTGGAACGACATGAAGGTGAGTCAATGATTTTTCACTTTACGCTGAACTATCCCTTTAAATTGCTTAAACATAGTTATGTACTTTTTGTCAGTAATTTGCAACCAGCCACTTTTTTAAAAGAACAGTTCAATACTTTAAATTATGACTACAGTTTCTAAGAAGATGGTTAAAAGTACTATGGTTAAAAGTACACTGGTTTTGTGAAATGTACTAAAAGTTAAGTGCTTAGCTAATCAGGGATGGCGTAACTGTCTGTGAGCTTTACTTTGGGGAGTAGGACATGAGCAGTTTCAGGGAAGTGAGATCTCCACTGGCTGCAGCGTAATGGACAGGTCGAGCTCCACAATCCGTCTCTGCCTCTGTGTTTCTTCCCTCAAACAACAGCCACTGTACTGCCTCCGCATGGCCAAACCTGGCAGCCAGGTGCAGGGCCGTCGCTCCCTCGCCATCACTATCCTGTAGGCCACAGTCGGACACAAAGACGAACATTAGCATCCAGTACCCAATTTGAAGGCGTCTGAATTATGGGAATAGTAAGTAGTGCATCACAATGACCTTTCAATATACTTATACGCTATTATACCATCAGTGATATTAATAAAAGAGGTGCTTCTTTACTCACATTGTACATCCATCATCAATGACCTGTGTAATTGACAGTAAAGGAAACTGACACAGCAGCCCATCCTCAAGAGCACCATCAATCCAGCTGTCAAATTTCATTTATCTTTCGATACATCATGGCACTCACCTCAATCCCACACTTCTTCTGTCTCAGCAGCCACTGCAGCTCCCGCACGTGCCCGGTGGCCGCAGCATCATGGGCGGCCGTGGCGCCGTTCTGTGGCAGGGGAAACAACCTTCATTCACCAGAAAATCCAGGCAGGCCAGCTGCCCGCAGCAGGCGGCGTGGTGGACGGGAGAAGCTCCCTGGGCATCTGTGATGGTCGGACTGAGACATCCGGACTCATGCAGGGCCCTCAGAGCCTCTGCATCCCCGTCACGAGTGGCCTGAATGGCTCTGTGGAGCACCATGCTAGACCTCGGCCAGACAGACCAGAAGTGGCAGGGGTCCTTGGGCTGTACCCCAACTGTCTCTCTTGGCTCTCGCTCCCTCTCTAAAATGATACCTGAGCTTGCTGACAGATGTCCGTGGGAGAGATGAAGGGGGTGTATAAGCACTGAGCCAGAAATGTAACTAGAGCCCTCATGTGAAAACATACATCTGCTTATATTCCGATATGATAACAATGTATTACTTTGAAAAGTTAGAAAGATTGTAAACGAACAAGGAAGCTGGAAGTAATTTTTGACTAAAATGCGTTTTTTTTTAAATCCTTAAATGATGCAAGTGATCATATGTTAAATGTATTTAAGATCATATATTTAGAATAGATCATTTAGATAAGAGATGCCAAAACCAGGGCTTGTGAATATTTTTTTTTAATCGGTTCATTTACACGAATAATCCAAATGAATTGATTCACAAGAATGAATCAGACTTTCGAATGCTATATCAGAGAAAATAAAAAGAGTTGCAGATGAATCGATTTATTATAGAATCAATCAGACTTTCCTTTTACGTTGTATATGAGAGAAGACTGCATATGCGACACTACTTCTAAATAACCCTCTTTCTTTAGAAGATTATCTCTGACAAAAAAGTAATGTTTTGGTAAATCATAATTATGAGACTTTTTTTAAAAAGTTGAGATTATGAGATACTAAGCTATAATTAGAAGTGAAAAAAGAGCCCTCATGTGATAATATACATCTGCTTATATTCCCAGATACTGCATTAGTTTGAAAAGTTATAAGGCCATAATTGATCAAGGAAGCAGGTAGTAATTTTGGACTAAAATGCTTATTTTTATGTCCAAATGTATGCAAGAATGATTTATATTTTAAGTTACTTTATCATTTAGATCAAAGATGCCAAAACTGGATGTTCTCTCAAGACATTATCTCATTGGCACCTTGCTAGGAAAACACCATGTAAGAGGCTTGAATACAGATCAGAGTTGACCAAACTAGGGCCTGCGATGATTTTTTATTATATATAAAAAAAAAAAGTTTAATATACTTTAATAGAGATGTAATGCAGTATTTACTGTACATGCAGCCCATGTCCCTGAATCAAATTTTTGGCCCTAGTTTTGGCCATATTAAAAAGTTGGGGCACCTCTGACTTAAACAAAAAAGAAGTCCAGACTCGAGCAACGTTGCGCATATTTCACATTTATTTCACACCTGACAAAGTGTTAAGTGTCCACAGACATTAGAAGACACAGGTCCAACACTCAAAGAACTTGAGCACTGAGTACACTACAGACCATTCATTATGGTATAAAGTGGTTACAGCCAAGTGTGGTAGACCACATATGGGTTTATATACAGAGCAAATCAACAGAAATATTGAAGCAATTACAATAGGTACACTTAGTTTATACTGAGTTCCTTCTTTTTTTAAATTTGGAATATTTGGATGGATGAAACATGTTTATTTGAAGTGATGCTCGGAAAGACGTGGTAACACAAAGGATCGATTGAGAGTGAAAGAGAGACACATTATCAACTACAAACCTTAAAAATCTTGTTTTTCTGCAATGCTGACGAAGTCTTGTTGAATGCTTTGTTTTCAGGGCACCGTGTCAATGCGAACACCACATGCTCATAGTCGAATGTGATCCTTCAATTTGGTAAAATAATATGACTGCATCTATTATCTTTAAGTAAATGCTACTCTTATACTGTACGGAGGTAAATGAGATACATTCGATACATTTCATTTAAAAGCTGAATAAATATGTACAACATGCTATCATATACATAGCATTATCAAAGACAGGAATGGATAAAAAAAAACGTCAGAGCACTGGGAGGTACTGTATGACTGTCAGTATTGTCCAAAACCTAAACATCTGTCTCTAATTTACATTTCAGATCCATATTCCATGTAAGAGTCTATCAAGGCATACTTATACTGCTGCTTATGAAGAAACCATTTTGAGAGGTAAAGACCAGAACTGCTGAACTCTCTCGCCTACGTTCACAACTAGATGTTGCTGCTACGATTGTGCTCTTTGGGTTGGCTGGCCCATGGCACAAAACATCAATGCTCTTTCATGATATCTGTAACAGCAACATGAGCAACATGCTAAATGGCTGACTGACCAATAGCATGAGCTTAAACCAAGCCAAAAGAGAGATTCATACACGGCCTCAGGTAATACCTCTAAGATGTAACTGTCGTGACAGTTTTATATACTTTGTATACACTGTCTTCATAGTTTCAAGGCAAAGGGTGGAGCAAAAACCAGGTGTATGTGTATATGCTTACAAAATAATTAACCGTTTAGCTAAGCTAAATAAAAATTACTATATTGGTGATCACAAAATGTTTGGTAAAAGCTATCAGACTTTTTGTTACATATTGGAGCACTAAAACGGGATCTTCTCTTACAAGACTTGATCTTATTGCTGCTTCTCTGTGCAAGAGGTCTGAATACAGATATTCAATATATTATAACATGTAAGGCTGGGATGAGCTGAACATAGCGGTTACAAATGAAGAACTATGATGCAATTAAGCTACAGAAACTTCCTGCATAATGTTATTTGAAATATGTGATGTAACCGAAATAATTGAATGTGCTCTGATGTATCTGTGTTCAGTGTAGCAGTATCCGGTAATTTAGCATCACAGCTCTCCAGTTTTGTGCGCAAATAATGAAAAGTTGTAAATAAAGAAAAGATTAAAGAAGCGGATTCTCTTAGCAGCAGATCTCTTGTGCAAATTAACCTGGTAAATAAAGCTCATTATCAAAAGTGCAAGGTGAAAAATTATTTTGTAGCACACTACAAATAGTGACCTCTTAATAAATGATGTTTATAAAACATACAATGCTTAATAAATAAGTAAACGTAAAGATGTAATGTAAAAAAGACATTACAGATGAAAATAAAAACACAAAATAAACTTCTGTATGGTAGACGTTTTGTAATTTTCCAATGCTGATTTTTGTCAAAATAATGGACATTTACCTCTTTTTTTTTTTTAGTCTAAAATCCATTGCAATCTTCTGTCGTCCACCTCATAAAAGGTGACCTCGAAATAAGCTCTGCATCCCTTCATGAAGCACAATGATCATGACAGATCAAAACCAAGAGGCAACTACTGAAGCCCAGGTAAAAGCACTTGACATCTACTCTGCAGAAGCACACATACACAGAGCGTTGAGTCGCATTTACAAATGAACTAAGAGTGGGGCCGTGTCTAAGATGCTGTTTTGCCATTCTAGCTTGTAGCCATGTTAGCGGGAAGTGCTGAATATATTTCAATGTTGTAAATTTACACTAAATATGGCCTGACACACACACATAAACACATACACTCTGTGAAGCCAGGCCCAGAGTCTATGGTTGGCATGGACAGACTGAGATGGGAATGCTGGGATGGGCAGGCAAGAGGCAGCTGTGCTGACATGGGGATAGGGCACTTATGATCACATGACCTAATTACAACACAACGGCCTGTTAGCTATCTGTTTGTTGTTTCAGCCAGAGAAAAAACTTTCACATCCTCATCTGTCCTGATTTTCTCCTGGAAAGCTTAGACCTGTGGGTAGAGAGAGAGATTAGGAGAAATTCAGCAATATCATTGATCATGACCAGTTACAGCTGTGGTTCTCAACTGCTGAGCTGCAACCCCAAAAATGGTCCAGAGTCTGTTTTGATATCAAAGATCTTTGGTCCAATCTAACTATATGACATTTTGGTTCAAATTATTGGTAGAATTAGGCAGATGCCAACACAAGAGTGTTATTGGAGTATTATTTATATTCTATACATCATATAAAATATATTTTTTTGAATTTTTTTTTCTTTTTGTCTTGAATCAGCTTTTGTTTTATATTTGCGTTTCAGTTTCGTTTCATTTGAGTTATTTTGGAAATATGTGATATCAACAAATAAAATCTCCTCATTCAATGGTGACAATGTGCTGATGTATTTGCATTTAGTGTATCAATAACAGGTAATTTAGCATCACTGCTCTCTAATTTTGGGTAAAAAAGAGAGAGAGTGAGTGACAGAGAGAAATGTTATAAACAAAGAAACTTTAAGAAAGCTGATTATCTTAGCAGTGGAGCGGTTGTGCACTGAACCAAAACGAACCTTATAGCTCAGATCCTATAGCTTTTTTATTTTTCTAATATTATTTTTTTTGTTTCCGCTTTAATTTTTATTATCTTTTACCAAAAACTCTGTCTCTAACCCTAACACAACTAGTGTTAAACACAGACAGGTTGCGTGCAATGTGGTAAAATAAAATATAAAAAAAAAATTATTAAAAGAAATTGGCTAGTTTGTTGCAACCACAGTTTTTGTGTGGTGAAATACTAAAATAAAATAATAATTTAATTTTAAATACCTGATAGTTCCTGCCAGAAGTGGGTTGAATGCGTACAGCCAGTCATGCATTTCTTTGTCATTGGCTGCTTGGAGGAGAATGTTGCGGTGCTCAGTGCACACTGCAAAAGTGTTAAGAGCCTGGAAACCAAGCATCACATGGGTTAACAAAATCAGTGGACAACTATTGCTAGCAGAACACTTTCCTCAGTAATCATGTGTATGTCACTGGACGAGGTATAAATAAATGGCCTCACCCTCAGCATGGCCTGCTGATCGTCACTGTACTCCACCTGAGCAGAGGACAGGTTGATGACTGCTCTCTCCACGCAGTCTCTCTCACTGCGGTACAGGTAGACATATGGCCGCCGCACCACAATGTACCGCTTCACCCAGCCATTGGTGTGTGGCTCGAGAAAGTGTAGATAGCCTTTCTTTGACACAATGGGGCTGTAGTCAGGAAAACAGTAGATATATACCGTATTATTTACAGGGTAATCAATAACAGGATACATTAGAATGTTTAACGTTTTAAGGACAGAAGATTTTCAACAGTGGTCTTGAATGTTATACTGACACCTAGTGGTGCGGATGTTACCTGACGCGAATCTCCTGGATGTTCGGGATGAAGGTGCAGCTCCTGTGTTTTCTCTCTATAGGGCTGAAGGGGTCGAGATCAGGGCTAGAGGCACCAGAGTTTGCTTCAGCACCTCTGGAAAATCACATAGAACATGAAAGTCCTGTTAGTTGTAAAGTATTTGAGGTGTTCTGAGCCTGAACAGACCGTATAGGCTGATTCTAGAGAACTAGTATTTTCATATTGTTTTCATACTAACAGGAACTTTTGTTTTGTGTTGAAAATACACTGACCTGAGGTCTGGACTGTCATAGTGACCATCCACCAGTGACGGGCAGGTGGAGGAGGGTGTTAAAGTGCTCAGAAGGGAAGAAGAACTGTCTCTTAAAAGTGATGCAGACATCTCTGACAGCTAAAAAAAAAAGAGCAGCACCAGATGATAAAGCTGGCAACGTAATAAAAGTGTCTCATTCATCATATTCCAGAAAATGCCATGCTTACCCTTAAAGCATCTATTACACTAATCATGCTGCTCTACTCTAAATGAGTGAATGAGAGAAGTGATGTGAAGAACATTTTTAAAATGCCTTTTTAAATGGCTAAAAGAAAAAGACTGCTAAATATGACATAAGAAGAAAGAGAGATCGAGACAGAGATATCTGGTCTGCATGGGCAAGAGAATGAGGCAAGGTCTGGACAGACACTAGGGCAGTAAAAGCTCACCTTGCTCTCACTGAGACTGCTGCTCACCTGGCTGTACTGCCTGTTGAATGTGTGCATGAGCAGTCGCACACACTGAAAAGAGAAAAAAAAAATAGGAAAATGGAATAAAATACATAAATCAGCAACATGAAAAGTTTTAGCATTTCAGAGTGGTGGTTTTCAATTTAATAAAAGAGCAGTTAACAGTAATAAAAACGTATGACTTAAACCCACCAGGTCCAAATTTTAACATAGGGACATGAACAACATGATTTGAAAAACTGAATGTGTCTCTATTAGCTTCACACAGAATTTCAAATAATATATTGCAATGTTTCTTTTTTTTCTATTGAAATGAGAAAGTCTTATTTTTATTTTTTATTATTGTTGGCATGGCAAACAATTCATTAAGGTATCTGAATATTTTTTAGAATGGAGTTTATTGTAAGTAGAAAAATTAAATAAGAAAACATAATAGGTCTGAATATTGAGCCTTGTGGTACTCCTTAACAAAATGGCAAATTCTTATTCATTATAACTACTTGAGAAGCAACTGTGTAAAAAAAACGTATAAGAATATATCTTGAATTAATTGTAATTTGTCTACCCAATTGGCTTTTTCTGTCTTTGTTTGTTAGTTTGTTTTGAACAAAATTGTATTTATACATATTTATACATTAAGTATGTACATTTAATTAATTAAATTATTAAAGATATCTTATCTGAAAACAAGTAAATTTATTTTGTCTTAAGGATGATATTTTTACACTGGACTCAACAGTTGTCGCATCGTGCCACGCCGCAACAGGTAAAGTCTGTCCACACTGGATGCGACAAAGCGACCATTAAAAATCATTTGAACACAATGTCAGTATGTCATAAATATAACGCGGAATCAGTTTACTGATGGGGATTTGTAATGTCGCGCCACACCGCATCCAGTGTAGACAGCATAATAGGTTCTATTTTATTTTGTCACAATTGCGCCGCTCCGCTCGCGTCCGGTGTAGACACGGTGTTACTTAAAACAGTACTAATTAAGATTTTTGCTGATTTGTTTTTGTGCAATATACTGTATATATTATATTTTGTTTGGTTTGGTTTTGTCAAACTGGACTTGGTGGGAATAGGCTATCAGTGTCATGTTATGTGGATATAAAGCGGCAACATTTACCTTGGCAGCCAGCTCCCTCTGCCTCTCGTTAGGACTGTCCAGACCCAGACTGACTACTGGGTTGATCATGGGGCTGGAGGCCTTAGGTGAGTCCATCAGGTCTTTGCCACAGAAAGAATCCTGTCCCAGCAGCAGAGATGCTTCCAGCTTCTCTCTCAGCAGAAGGTAATGCCTGGTCTTCTCCACCTGTAAGCAAACACCTCACAATCATTTACTTGACTGAAGACAAAAATCAGACTATAGCCAAAAATAAAAGCCCTTAAACACTCAGATGGACCATATTTTACCTCTTGTAGAAGGCTAAGTTTCTCCAGCTCCCACTGGTGGTCCAGGATGAGGCTGTCACTGCGGGGCCTCCAACCTGCAAGGTTCTCCTCTCCACGCACATACGCCACTGAGGTGTCCAGCACCCGTCTGCGCCGCCTTTGCATACCTGCACCATCATGGCAAAACAACAAAATGAATCAAACAACTGGGTTAAATCTGCATATTTATGTGATAAAGATCATTTGTACATTTGCATTTGTACATGATAACTTACCAGGACTTCCAATGTCAGCCAAATGGCAAAGGCTTAATTCATACACTCCAGTCACACGGTTACTGAGACAGGAAAGACAGACCAATTACAATGATACTCCAAGTGAAAAACTGTTTTTAGATATCAAGTCCTGAGCATTAAAGATTAGAAATAGTGCATTGATCAACTCAAAATCAATTGACTTGACTGCAAAAAGAGGCCAGCAAACTTTCCTCACCTCTCAGAGGGCCTAAAGGCACCAGTGCTGAAAAGGTTTCGAATGGAACGTGACGCAGGAAGTTTAGCATCTCTTGAGTAGAACACCATGCAAAAGTCCTTAGTGATGACAGTGGGCTGAGTGCAGTTCTCCATCTAAACATTACAGCAGCAAATTAGTGGAACATCATATAATCAAATTCAAAGCAAATTCAAACTTCTGACTGTGTAGCTTGAATTTACTGTTACAGTACTTGGTTTATACTGCTTCTGATTAGTTCCAATATCTCCCACATTAATAAAATGTCATAATCTGATCACTTTAGTTTGAAAGCGTCTTCCTCACCTCCAGATAGGCAGAGAGGGTGATGTAAATTTTCTCTCCATATGGAGTGACACGATTCAGCAGGAGGGAGTTGTGCATGGAGCTGTCCCATGCAGCCTCAAAGCGGTAAAATGTCCTGAAAGGTTGCAAACAGCTTTGAGAATTATATCACTGCTTATATTTTTTCCTTTATTTGTACAGGTTTGAAAATGTAAGGTGGGTTACAACAATGACAACAACAAATAATAAATTAATTTAAAAACCTGTATGCTTAAGGAAAAAAACATACCTATGGTCAATTCCCAATGACACTCTGACAGGACACAATAAAGAAACTACCATGTTAGTAAATAAAAATTTTGGTAACTTACTAATTTTAATTGTCAATAAATAATTAGAATATTAAAATATAATTACATTTAAAATACATCTATTGAAATTAGTTATTAGTTTTTAGTGTTGTTAGCACTCATTTTTTTAATTAATAGTAATACTTTAAAGAGTAATTGGATTAATAATTTATTAAATTGACAATTAATATAATTACATACTACAAATGTGACTGGACCACAATACCAGTCATAGGGGTCAAAGGGTTTTTTTTTTTTTAATTGAGATTTATACATAATCTGAAAGCTGAATTAATAAGCTTTGATGTATGGTTTGTTAGAATAGGATAATATTTGGCCGAGATACAACTATTTGAAAGTCTGGAATCTGATGGTGCAAAAAAATCTAAATATTGAGAAATTGCTTTTAAAGTTGTCCAAATGAAGTCTTTAGCAATGAATATTACTAATCAAAAAATTAAGTTAAAAATGAAAAATCTATAATTTGCTCATACCATTTATTGTGTGGCAATTGCACAAAGGTGACCCTGGAGCTCAAAAGCAGTGTTAAGTCGCTGGGGTCTATTTGTAGCAATAGCCAAAAATACATTGTATTGTCAAAATTATCGATTTTTCTTTTAATGCCAAAAATCATTAGGATATTAAATAAAGATAATGTTCTATGAAGATATTTTGTAAATTTCCTACTGTAAATATATTCAAGCTTAATTTTTGATTAGTAATATGCATTGCAAAGAACTTCATTTGGACAACTTTAAAGGTAATTTAGATTTTTTTGCACCCGCAGATTCCAGATTTTCAAATAGTTGTATCTCGGCCAAATATTGTCCTATCCCAACAAACATACATCAGTGGAAAGCTTATTTATTCAGCTTTCAGATGATGTATAAATCTCATTTTTGAAAAATTGACCCTTATGACTGGTTTTGTGCTCCAGGGTCACAAATAATCTGAATATATGTCATTAGTGTAAATACTTTGTTATAGCTAACATGGCGGTTTTATTATGACACAGTAGTCATATTGCAAATAGCAAAAACAGCTTTTAAAAGCATTCTGTTATTGAGAGGTACTGGAGGAAGGATCAGTGGTGTACCGGTCATCATAAGATGGTCGTATGTAGCCTGAAGACAAGATGTTGAGGGACAGGATGTTGGGGTCGATGATAGTCTCATCCGCCTCGGGTGTGTTACGGATACGCCCTAAAAAAGAATAGAAGAAACGCTGAGTCATCTGAAACTTTGCCTGAACATTCACCATAACATCTCCATTTGTCCTCTGTGCCAGTTAGCACTTAATGTGATGGAAGCCAGAGAGTCTGATAAACTATTTTTGAGAGAGAAAAAAAATAGCACTAACCTATGACGAGCTCTTTAACCTCCTTCCACTCAATATCATTGCCAGTTTCATGGGCAATAGTCACTGTAATTCTTCTTTGGATGCCCTGCGGTAAATATGTCAAAGGTGAAAATTCAAAATCCTCAATTTTTATCTCAATTTACACTAAAGTTTAAAATTTTGGGGTTTGTAAAAACCTTTTTTTTCACAGAAATTAATACCTTTATTCAGAAAGGAAATATTAAAGTAATCAAAAGTGACAGTAAAGATATTTATAATGTTACAAAAGTAATGTTACAAACTATTTTAAATAAATCTTACAAAGACATGACCAAAATTTATCACACGGTTTCCCACAAATATGTAAGCAACACCACCAAGTTTTTTTGTGTTTTTTTTTTATATGGATAACAATGAAATGTTTCTTGAACACCAAATGAGCAGATTAGAATGATTTTTGAAGTATTATGTGACACAGAAGACAGAAGTAATGGCAGCAGAAAATTCAGCTTTGCCATAACAGGAAAAATTTTATTTTAATGTACAAAAATGGAAAACAAATATTATTGTAATAATGTTCACAATTTAACTGTTTATACTTTATAATTTTTTATCAAATAAATGGTGAGCATTAAAGACTTATTTCTAAAACATTCATAAATCTTAGCAACCTCCAACTTTTACCATTTAATGGGTTGATAGGGACAGATGGATTTTTGTTTACCTGGTGCAACAAGAATGTACCGTGGCAGGGCATTCCACCCCTGTGATCAACAACAGCTGGGATGTAGCTAAAAAAAGTACACAGACAGATACAAGGGTTACATTATATACGAATAACCTACCATACATACAAGCTTCAATGAGTAACTTACTAGGAACTGATATACCACAATGTGTTTATCAGATACTCACTCTCCGTTGGCCTCCAGCTCACAGATCTCAAAGAATGCCATTAGGTCATATTTGCAATGACAGGGGCCAGCGGTTGAGCGTGTCAGCGTACTCAGTTTAGTGGCGGGCACTGGGGGGAAACAGAGGCAGAGTTCAGACACGGAGAGACCACAAGCACTGTACTGGTCAAGAAATTAGAAAAAACATCTCCTTACCTGGCTTTGACAAAGGCATAACTCTAGGGAACTGCCTTCTTGTTGGACGTAATGAACTATAGGGAAGGAACATTTTATTTGACATTGTAGGTGACTAAAAAGTATGATAATAATAAATATGAAAAAAGTTGCTCACCTAATTAAGTCCTTACAGAGCAGAGGGAAAGGCTGTTTCTGGTAGTGGCCGAACACCTCAAAAACGATTGGCTGACTTTTGATGTATTCCACAAAAGACTTGGTGACCTCCACGGTTATCTGCAATAGTAGCAAACCGCACAAATTATTTATGTTTGATTTAACAACTAAAACATGGTTGAATTACTTCATTAGTAAATGTCACAAAAGTTGATTACATTTTGTACATGGTAGAATCCCAGTGGAGGCCCTCGGCCGGTATTCTTTAATGGCTCAGTGGAAAATGCCTCATCATGCCTGTGAATAAAGCTGGAAAAAGACACAGGACAACTGAGATGACATTGCTTCAGAAGTCTTATGAGCATCCTGGATGAGTGTTTGCAGAGGCGTCATTCAAACAGAGGGGGCACATTGTTTTTGAGTGGCAACTTTCAAAAAATTTAGCAGCATGAAAACAATGTTTATCTAAAACACTGTGGCTGAAATGCATAATGTGCATAAGTATTTGCCTTTCAAACCCTAAAATCTGTCAGATGTACAGCACAGTTTTTATGGAAACTCCATTCTGATAATTCTATGAATGAGAAACATCTACTCACTTGAACTGGCAGAAGATATCTGCATACTCAGCAGAGATGCTAGAGGCTTGAAGCACTGTGACCCTGAAGGTGAAGTTGCTGCCGATTTTCAAATGCTCGAGTGATTTTTCCTGAGTCACATCAAGAGGACATTCCAGACCACACTTCAGAGGACTGTTAGGAATATCAGGAGAGGCTAGACGCAGCAATGCATGAGAAAACAGATCAGATTAGAATACAAATACTGTCTAACTCTTGTGTAAGTCACTTATATTACCATTTACAACTACTTTAATAGTAAAAATATCACACATGATTACTAGGCAAATTATTTTATGTTGTGGCATGTAGAAATTCATCATAATGTATTGTGCAAAATTTATATCAGTCACTTATGAATAAATAAAAGAGGACACCAGTAATGTTTATTTATTTCAAAAAACATATTACCTGCACAGGTGTTGTTGTTGACCTCATCAGCACTGAGACCCATCTCTGAGTTTTGTCCTTCTCCTTCAACAATGCGCAGCTCCTCTTGAGATGTGTTTGTGTGAGACATCCCACCGGTGCATGTTTCTGTCTGGAACTGAGAGAAAAACCATTTGTGATGGTGTCTCACCTTCTACAAAAACAATTCAATACCTAAAAAGCCCAACTCAACTTCTGAGATAATAACTGTGAGAATTAATTTGCCAAGACAAAACAGAATCAATTACATGAAATGATTGACACAACCAACCTTCTCAAACTGTTGATCCTCAAATGAGATCTTGGCAGTTCCTGATTGTCTCACACCTGAGCCATAATCAGGAGCCTCTTCATCAGCTGTAACAAGAAATTAATGATTATGGCAACAATTTAAGATTTAATCATATTTAGGCTTGTACAAAACAATTCTAAACATAATCAGAGAAAGGAAGGTAGGAAGAAAATACATATATGCATACATTTAAATTTCATTCATAAAACACAAGATAATTTACCAATGAAATATGAAAACATAATTGGTCTGAATACTGAGCCTTGTGGTACTCCTATACTATTATAAAAACGTCAAACAATACTTTATGTAATGTGATAATAATTCATGTAAAGTGATACACCATGCAGGTTAGCTCTGGAATCTGCTCAAAATAGGTGTAGCGTCTGCGTAGAATCATGCATGGTCTTTGGGGTTTATGGCTTAAGAGACCCCTTTTAGCCTTTGACATCTGCATATAAATTACAGTCCTGGTCACAGACTTTACATTTATATGGGGGCTAAATTGCCAAATAATCATCCCCACTATCAAGGAGATGTTGAACAGCTCCCCCACTATCATCTCCCCAACTGACTTCAAACTGTTTCCAAAGACAAGTAAAGTTTTCCTTACTTTGCTTCATTCTGTATATATGTGTTTTGCTTAGTTAGTTAAATGTTAGATATAGTTTCATTTATTAAATCCCTTATATTCACAATTGATTGCCTCTGTTTACTGCTCACAATTCGAAGTCAATGAATGTTTGAACCCTTGCTACATTTTGCTAATATTACTGCTAGCACTGCATAAATAAGGAAAGCTACTTTCCTTGGCCAGGAAAATAATCTTTCCTTGAATTGATAAATTATTATATTGTCTGCTCGGTGGACGGACAGATCAAATAATTATAATATTGATTCTGCTACAGTTAATTCTAAGATCTAATCTAAATATTTATTATTAATCATAACCAGTTATAATTAGTCATAAATATTTCCCTTTTGAGTTGATTTACTACATAGGTTTGTGAAAGCATCATGAAGATGAACTTACCTGATATGGCTTGTACTGCCACACGGAGGAACCCCTTGACCTCGCCTTTCTCACTTACAATAGCCACACGGTGCACTAATGGCACAGGGTACAGCAGATTACTCAGATACACAAATGCCCTATGAAGGAGAGGATGATGGGTGAAAAGGAGGAGAGCCAAAGAAAGAAGAGGGATTTGAGATCAGTTGATAGAGTGAAAAAGAGGAAAAAAGGATTAACATTAATGCAAAAAGAAGTTTAAATGGGAAAATATCAGTGAAGATCAACTCAGCCACACTGCCACTAGACAACACAACATCAGACACAAAAAAGCAACCAAACAAGAAGCTGCTGCAATAAAAGCCAAAAAGTCTGCGGTTCATCTGTGAATACTCTATTAGAGCCTCCATTCTATAATAATGATACAGAAAGTGATGATAGCAAGGATTTTAGTCTCAGTGGTGGTTGGTGAAAGTGTTTCAAGAACATGCATATAGAAGAGAACTGCACCACAAGCTATTTTACACTATAACTTTTGACTGACTGATCTAAATTATCAATCCATAAACATAGGTGAAGATATGGAAATGCATTGTCACATCTGATTTTAATTGATGTTTCAGTAATTGATTGAAGGTTTAATTACAATTCCATGTCTCAGATATGTGTCTATGAAATCCCTGAACTAGACTTCGAATAGATATCGAATGCAGGTAAGTTTGGTGACAGATTGGCCTACGTCTTGTCTACATTCAGACAAATACATTCATTGAAATCAGATCTGCCCTCTTGATCCCAATGTGTTGCTGGACGAAGCTTGACAGGCAGGGTTCAAGAGTGGCAGGAGGTGTGGCCAGAGGGGAGGAGCTTTCGACAAGATTGGTGAGGCGCAAATACAGCATGCTCAGATAAACAAAATGTTTAGTGAAAAAAAACCTCCAAATTTGGTTTGTTGGGCCAGATGCAAACTGGAAAGCAAAAAATTGAAATGACATTAACATACATGAATTTGACCCCCATCAACTTAAAAGATAAATCAAAAAGTCAACACACATCACAAATCTTGTATGTTGCATGTGCGCAGGAAAGTGAGAGTGTGGGAGCCAATCCAAAACTGTGGTACAAATTTTAGTTCTGGCATGCCTGATTGAGACTGCTGTAGTCGAAACCAGCTCTTTCATCTTGAGCACTGTTGCTTTTCAGACAAAACAATCAACCGATTTATACTGATCACAGAAACAACGGAATTCTGCAGAGGATGCTAATTTTGTTTAGGAGAAGAGCAGACAAAAAATTTATTATGCTGCCATACAATGCTGTATCTTTCAAAACAGGGCAGAATTGACGTGATTGCCATTCGCAACACTATTAATTTTGACCTGTAGAGCCACCCATGATCAAATGCCTTCAAATGTCTAAAGTTGCCCTTTGTTACAATAAACATGCATTAGGGATCTGTCACCAGTGATCTACTGTGTTTCACAGTCAGTATCTTGACATCGCTATTCTTTTTGTTCGTTTCCTCTCATTCAGTTACTGAAAACCTCAGACAGCACTGAAATTGTGCATTTCAACACTGTATGCAACACTTATCAATGCACAAGAATGCATACAAAAGGTAAAAGGTTTGTTGTCTAAGTAAAACACATCTAAAACATACAGAAAGAGGCATTAAAACTGCCTTCAGATCAGGTCAAGAGTTTCACACTTTCAAAGTCAAATCTTGTAAGCCAGACTATAAATAATTTTTTTACATTTTATTTATTATATTTACATTGACATATTAGAATGGCATTATAGTTTGTTTGTTTATTTATTTATTATTAAAATCAAAATTTGTATTATTATTATTATTGAATGTACCAAATTTGTTTATATTTATGTTGACATTATACAATAGCATCAATATTGGAATTTACTTTTGAAAATCCCTAATAATAATCATATTTACTATGTATTACATAATATATGCACTACATTAGTTATATTTTATCATACTTTCATTGACATTAATGAATGGCATCATTTTTTATTTATTCATAAAAAATATTTAATTATAATACTTATTATTCTTATTGATAGTAATAATAAATGCCATCCAAGAAATTTACTTTAGAATGTAGAACACTAGAAGAAAATATGGCGGTAATGTTTGTTTATCAAAAAAATTTATTAAATTTTTTTTTAAAGCTGATTGACATAAAGATGTTTTACCCGAAACCATGAGAATACATTTAGGAAATGACCCAACTTATCTTTATCTTGGCAATAGATATTCTAAGAAAAATGCTTTTTCTCTATTTGATTCCCTGTTAGGAAGTTCTAGTAACAGACACTCTTGTCTTTGTCTCATTGTGAAAGAGCTAGTTTCCTCTGCCAGCATGCTCCTGAAACCTCACCAACCTTCCCACTAAACTGAACAGAGGCCAGCGGTCGTAAAAGGGGTCCTGGCCATCGCTGACACCTGGGCAGTGCTCCCCTACACCATCCTCCTCCTCCTCCTCTCTCCCAAGCTCTGAGCCAGGGTCCTCCATAAAGACCTCATCGTCCAGGTCCAACTCCTCCTCCTCGACTTTCCCATAATGCCGCTCATCGGCGAGCTCGGTTATGTCAGAGTCGGGATCGGAGAGGGTGGGGGAGAGGGTAAGGTCACTCATGCGCTCGCTCATGCACGTGTTGAGAATGGGAGTGCTGGTGCAGCCGAAAACACGGGAACTGGGTTAGTACAACACTACACGCGCACACGCTGTTGCACACACTCGCTCACATGTACAATATGTCAGCATAAACCCAGCCATGAGCCTCCCAATTTGTGTTCAGCTAATGATCTTCTAGTGTGTTTGGTGAGGAGTGTTCAAGCTTAGCTTTAGCGTTTGAAGTGTCTGAATACTGAAAAATTAGTGCAAAACGAAAGCTGCACATAGCTCACCATTCAACTCAAAAAGTGAAGGACCCCTCATTAAAAGCACAATGCAAATCATAGGCAGTTTCCAGTCATGTACAGTGGGAATACCAGCATCCATTTAGCACTTTAGAGCATACAAACTTGACTGATCGATTACTCACCGACCAACCAGGCGGAACCATGGAAAGCGGTCATAGAAAGGGTCACCACCGGACATCATATGATCACAGTCCTCGACTGCAGTACTGGGCACCTCTGCTGCTCGGTCATACATTTCTCTCATCAAATCCAGTCTTTGTCTGCAGAGACAATAGTACTGCATCAGCAAAAGTAACAAACCACGCTCTGTAGTGTTATCTGCAAAGTTTTCTTTACATGCTCACCTTTTAAGCATAAACCAAAAAGAAAAAGGCGGCTAACATGCATTAAACCCCATTAGCTTTAGCCTTTTAGCTTTGAGATCATCAATATGCTTGTCTGGTCTGCTCCTAAAGGGTGAAATTAACTTTTACCAGCTACATGCATTTAAAATGTTTAATGTTTGTCTTCTAGGAAAACAGCAAAAATACTCATGATTCATTCTACATATGGTTTATTTCCTAAAGGGTGAAATTAACTTTTACCAGCTACATGTATTTAAAATGTTTAATGTTTGTCTTCTAGGAAAACAGCAAAAATACTCATGATTCATTCTACATATGGTTTATCCAAATGTTTGTTTCTTTAGAATGAGAATAAGTGTCCACCTACTACCACCTGCCTTTGATTAGCAATGCCAAATAATGGTTCATGACTGTTATGTAAATGTAAGGCTACTGGCCATTATTCAAGGGCTTAAGCACTGATAAGAGTAGAAAAAGTGATCTTGTTCATTTTACGGTACATTAATCAATACCTCTCCGGCTTGAAATTAGTGTTTAAGGTGTGAACAAGCTACATGCTAATCATAATTTAAAGTAGTTTGACTACAGTCAAGCTACACATTTGAAATAATTAGTTTGCCACTACTTCAGTAGTTACAAACAAAAAGTATGTAACAGATTTTTAATAGAGCAATGTCTTTTTAACAATCGGATATACAATTTAATCAGAGCAGAATCTTTCTGCTACAAAAAACAATGAGGGCTGCTGAATTGGTTAGTGAATTGTTTATTTACATGAAACGTCTGAACTAATTTACTGAAACAATTTACTAAAATGCATCAGACTTCTCAATGCAGCATATGAGACAGATATTCATATGATATCAAAGCAGCATTTTTTCATGTTACACCACTTGTCATAAAAAGTAGCTTATTACCACAAAATGCCAGCCGCCCCCCCCCCCCAAAAAAAAGCCCCCCCCCAAAAACCCCCCCCCCCCCCCGCCCGCCCCATTTTGAAAGCCCTGTTACAAAAAACACAATTCTGGTTTGTATGTGTTGCGCTGGGATGCTGGTTTAAGCTGGTCCTTTGCTGGTTTATGCTGGTCCTTTGCTGGTTTAAGCTGGCCCTTTACTGGTTTATGCTGGTCCTTTTGCTGGTTTATGCTGGTCATGTGCTGGCAAATGACCAGCATAAACCAGCAAAAGGACCAGCATAAACCAGCAAAGGACCAGTTTAAACCAGCATCCCAGCGTCAAAACATACCTAACCAGCATATGCTGTTTTTTTCAACAGGGATAGCTGGGCTATAAATCCTGATCCATAACTTCAGGGCTAGACTCATTTTGTGGGCATTATGTGTATATTGTGTATGTTTAGTCTCACTGTACCGGAGTTTGTCCAGGGTCCAGTAGTGTGTGGCACCATTTTTCTGGTCCTGAACCTCTACTGCTACGATGGTGCGAGGGAACAGCCTTTTCTCCCTGTCTTTGGCTATGCTGGGGGGCAGGAGGTCAGGAGGCAGTGGGGAGTACAGTGTGTCCGTTAGTAGCACAAACTGAAACTGAACCTGCAGAGAAAAAGGGGAACAATTTATCCTACTCATTAGGCATATCCAATCATTAGGCTGACCTAAATTATTTTAGTGTACCTTTTTCTTTAGCTCCACGCTAATGGCATTAGCTTCCTTGAGGAAAATTGCATTTCCCCAGAGCAGGTCTCTGAGAGAGGTGAACTGATAGAATCGCCATTTCCGGAAAGCCCAGAGGGCCAGTTCTGTCTCTCGCAATGTCCACGGCACTACAGGACCAAAATATGAACCCATTTCAAATGTGATGTCTAAGAAACAACTGAACAAGTCATGTGATAATGCATTTGATATATGGATAAGTACCTATGTGGTTTAAACTGCGTTACCCACCTTCCTCTTCTGGTTCCTCCTCTTCCTCTGTGGTTTCTGGGTAATATCTGGAGTCAACCTGCCTCTGAAGAGCTTCCAGCTTACTCTCATAGTCCTAAACAAAAAATCAGTGTGAAATTTGGGTTCACTGCAAGCTTCTTTGAGTTTCTACTACTCAAAGACTAATTAAGCTCTTACTAATCTTAAATGGTTTACCAGTCTCTGCTGTTCCAGAAGGTTGCTTGCTTCTTCTCTCTCCTTGCGGTACTGGTCCTCCAGCTCCTGTAACCTGTAAATGATGTAAGCATCAGAATCAAGGCGCAAAACCTAGATACTAAATAGTCCTGCAGCATGTTATCAGAGTTCCTCTGAAACCCTCCACCTCCCCCAGCTCCACCTATCTAGATCAGATTTTTGCTGGTTTAGGACCACAAGAGGGCTAGTGACAGAAGTGCTGCTGTACCTCTGCTCCATCTCTTGTTTCATATCAATGCCTTGTTTATCAAGTAGTTCTCTTTGGGCAAAGGCCCAGTCCACTGGCTCGACAGGTGTGTCCGCACATGGGGTCCTCTCCCTCTCTTGCCGTGCTTGCTCAGGGTCATTGAAACGGAACACGTGGCTTTTGCCCATAATGATACGGTTACCTAAGACAGATAACAGACAGGGTCAAAACATCTTACAGGCACCAAAAAAAAAAGTTTTTCAACAGACTGGGATTGTTTTCAGCCTGGAAACTGAAGAGTTACCAGATCTGAGAATAGTGGGCTCTGTCACTCTCTTCCCATTAACGTAAGTCTCTGCTTCCTCACAGGGCTCCATAATCACCGTACCCTCTCCCGACGCATTTGTAGTACTTGTGAAGATACAGTGTTCGTCTTTAATGAAGTGGCCGCTCAGTACAATGTCCTGCCGACTGCTGGCATCCTCGCGGCCAACCCTGCAGGAATATATGGAGGCTATTTGTCAGAATGAAGGGAAACAGAATAGAGATACTAAAAAATTCAAAACAAGTATTGAAAATTCCATGATGATGATCATTTAATACCAAAAATATACATTTTTGAAATAAAAAAATTTAAAATGCAACAAAAAAAATTAGGTAATAAAAATGTCAAGTTAGTTCAGAGTGCATAACTACTTTAACAGATTCAACTTTTGATCTTAAAATGTTTTAGTAAATGTTGATATTAACATCAATAAACGCTGTAGAAGTATTGTTCATTGTTAGCTCATGTTAACTAAACTAACTAATGTCTTTGTGGACAATGGTTGAAAATACTGGTTGTAAATAATCAACATTCTTACTTGGTGATTCCATCTTTAATGTAATACAACAAGCATTCGGACATCAGTGGATCTTCATTGAGGTTGACCAGGTGAGGTGTCTGAAACAGTCAAATCATAAAGAAGTGTTGACTGAAGCATATGACTTCACTAGCTTCCTGTTAGAAAACATATTTGATCTTCTAACCTTCTTTGGTGAAAAGACTCCAACGGTTCCTCCATCTTCCCTCATCGCCACACCCATTTCAGCCAAAAGTGCCTCCCTAATGAAAACAGAAGATTTTTATTTAACAAATGAATTACACAACTTAAATATCAGACACATTTCAAGATAAAAGCCCTCTCAGGGGTCTCCAACCTTTCCATTCTAATGGCCTCAGTGCGACGAAGCTTCTCTTCCCAAGTTTCGTTGAGTTCTGCGATTATCTTCTCAGTTTCCTAATTGGAAAAGAGGTCGGCGTTAAAACGATCATCACTGGTCCTTATTATTTTATCAAACCATACATCCAATCATCCTCTCTCTCACCTTCAGCCTCTCAATGGCTTCCTCACTTCCCGGGCTAAACATGATCCGGTCATGCAGGCTGCTGATGGAGCCAGCTCTGCTGGGCAGGGCAGAGAGAGAGGGCGAGGGGCTCATCCCTGTCATGGCATTGGTCACTGTGGAGAAATCACCCCTTTGATTGACAGCCTGGATGCTATTGAGATTAGTCTTGTAATTGGACAAGTCTGGGCAACACATGGGAACGACAGGTTGGCGAGTCAAAGGAAAATTTTTGGTAAGAAAAAAAGGAAAACCATGGAAGCAGAAAAGAAGGGGAAGGAGGAAGAGTAGAGAGTGTCAAACAAAGCTGAAAAGCTAATTAAAAAGGTTATAAAGCTGGAGGGCGCAGGGCAGACGGCATCAATTTGAGGACGCTGTTGTGTTTTTATTTTTCAACCAAATTAGAATATCAAAAAATTTTATTATTAATGGATTTTTCCCTCATGCCTCAAATTCATTGGACCATGCTTGAGATAATGAGCATGGAGATGAACTGAACACTCAATGTAAAAGTGATCTGTGACTACACAGACCGCATGGATGACCACATGCCTGTGCTTCACATTGAGGCAAAACCTCTAGAGCACCTTTGGACCACCAAAGCAGCAGAGTCCAATAATAGTGTTGCCTGTCAGACTAAGTAGTTTTATTTAAACTAATTAGTTGAAACTGCACAGCATAGACTTTGGTGGTCCAGAGATTCCTGCTTTGGCCATCACAGGGGTCGGCAACATTAGAAAAGGTCAATATTGGCACACACATAAAAAAGACAGAGGATTTACTGTATGATTGTTATATGGTTGTAATATTCTTTAACTGTTTATTTTAAAATGTTGAAGTCAGATTCCAAAATTACCACTCATCAAGCAAATATGAGTTAAAATAGGCTCTGGAGAGTGAATGGTGATGTGTGACGTGAACGATTCCAATAAAGCAAAAATATAAGAAAAATCATGACATATCAAACCAAAAGCTGATCCACGCAACAGTGAGTCACCTATATACTGTACATCCTGTCCTGGGAGTTACACAGTCCTGTTCACAGTGCTGCATGGGTGACACACTTTAGCACTGCTTTTTATTTTTGTTTTTAAAACAATAAGGTTTTATTACCAATATAAAGCTGCTATGAACAGATTTGTAATATACAGTAAATAAAAAAATTTAAAATATAAAAACATTTCATGTAAAAGAAAAAACTAATTTGCCGACCCCTGGGTTATCATAAGCTGTGAAGCATTTAAGGTGCCAAAATACACACATTTGAGAGCAGATATTCCAGGAGCCTGTCCCCTATATGCTGAGAAAAACAGAGAGAGAAGACAAGTCCTTCAGACACATTCCTAGAGCTGTCTGACCCACTGGTTTCTGATAATATAAGTGCAGAGAATGTTTGCTTTACTCATAGGATAACTCTCTTTACAGCATTTGAATCTGAGAGGAAATCTGTAATTTTAAGTTGACTGAAACATTGTAGCTTCACAGTTTGAAGTGCATCACAGGTGACTCACTCTCAATGATGTCTCCAAGACCCTGAGCATAAAGCAGATCCTTCAGACGTGCCACCTCTTCCTTCAGCTCACGCACCAGGCGGTTGTTGGGGTCTTCGTTGATGACGGCGTTGCAGCGGATCTGCTTGGCTCGGTCAGCGTACCTGTGACAGTGATATTGCTATTAACTATCCATGATAGCATCAGAATGTCCCAAATAGTTCAATATTCAGAACATCACCTGCTAAGGCTAATGACATCTAATGGCATGGATGAAGTCTTCATAGTAATGCATAGCTACTAAAGGAATAGTTCACCCAAAAATGAAAATTCTGCCGTTAATTACTCATCCTCATGTCATTCCAAACCTGTAAGACCTTTGTTCGGAACTCAAATGAAGATATTTTTTATGAAATCCTAGAGCTTTCTGACCCTGCATAGACAGCAACGAAACTGACATGTTCAAGGCCAAGAAAGGTAGTAAGGATATCGTTGAAATAGTCCATGTGACATCAGTGGTTCAAGCTTTATTTTATGAAGGTACGAGAATACTTTTTGTGTATAAAAAAAACAAAGATAACAACATGTATCATGGTACCCTCATTAAACCGCGTCAAAGACTGATACAAAAGAGAAGTCAGTATTTTATTTTTTTTTGTTTGCACACAAAAAGTATTATGGTTGAACCACTGATGTCACATGGACTATTTTAACGATGTCCTTACTACCTTTCTGGGCCTTGAACGTGGTAGTTGCATTGCTGTCTATGCAGGGTCAGAAAGCTCTCAGATTTCATCCAAAAAATATCTTAATTTGTGATTTGAAGATGAACGACATGAGGGCGAGTAATTAATGACGGAATTTTCATTTTTGGGTGAACTATCCCTTTAACATACCAACATACCATTTTTAGTGTTACATGACCCTAGATTATTAGTCTAAATTACAGCGGTGGTTCTTACCTGAGCGTGCTGAGTGTCTCATCATAGTTAATATCAGCAGGGCTCAGAGCTGCTACCATAGCTGTGCGCGAATTTCCTCCTGATAAATGAAAACCACTGTGACCTTCAGGAATCTTTTTTATGTTTTGCCACCATACCACAGTTAAACTGACCACATTGACTGTAATATGCAATGTTTTATGTGATGGAGAGAAATGTTTATTGTTAAGAAGGTACAGTATGTGCATGGTGCATAAAGCCTCATACCGAGGTTTTCCCTCAGCAGCCATGTCAGAACTGAATCTCTGTATGGAATAAAGCTCTCAACTTTCTTCTTCTTCTTGTTCTGTAGGGAGAAGAGAAGCCATATCAAAGCTATAAATGCTTGATAATTAAAGAACAATTAAATGGATCCTTACCTTGTTTGGTGCAGAGTCCTATAAAACAATTTAAAAAAAATTTTTTTTATTATTTACCCTTTTTTTTTCTTTCAAGAATATTTATATCTAGATTGAAAGAATTCTTACCACTTCAGCCAGCGCAGAGATAACTTTGCCTAGTGTTGTTAAAGATTTGTTGATATTGGCTCCTTCCTAGAAAAGATACAAAGCACGCACATTTATGTGATGCACTCATCTGAAATTACAAATTGTCATGTAACTCTATTGAACTCAAAGTGACCCACCTTGAGTCTAGTGCCTTTAGCTCCAGTAGAATCAGCCCTCTCACTGCCTGCCAAGTCTACCAAGCTGATTTTGCTGACCTGTTTGCAAATAGAAACGTTGTGTCTAAGAACGGTAAAGCGCTCTAATGCACATACCAGCAACTGTCAAACTGCCAACATCCATCAGTGAAGTCTACTTTTGCACTGTAGTCTATTTCTGAAGAAGCGGTCACTTTTTCCCATATAGTGCAATACTAAACAATGCCAAACGTGGGAGGTCTGGTGGGAAAGGCTGCAGGAGAGAATGCGGTACCTTTTCAGATGTGTTTTCTGTGTCACTATCATGTCGTTTCTGTGTGAAGATGATGTTGAACACAGCATGGGAACGGCTGCTGGTCTCATTCATGTTAGTGGCCGCCACAGTCCTGATAACAGGAAAGCGACGCAGTGGTGAATGATTTGATTTCAGTTACATACATAAATATATAAATCTATGCTTGACTTTAGATAAATACAATTGTTCTGCAGTTTCCATTGCTTCAAAATTATGTGCAGAGATACATAAACTA